>WAAG01033062.1:0-10479 GCA_013390105.1 Tichodroma muraria
CACGGCCAAACTACTACATTGTCCCAAAGCAACTCACTCCATTTCTTTGAGTCTGTAAAAGAATCTAATCAGAAACTTCTCCAAATGCAGTTAGTTTCACTGATGTGACTTTTTCATTTATGTGTCACAAGAATGCTTTGACTTTAGAGAAGCCTGTAGGCATGATTTGGCTCTGTAATCAGGATAGAGTTAAAAAAACCCAAAACAACAAAACCCAAACAAATGAATATAACACAAGAAGACAAAACTCTCACAACTCAAAATCAGCCAAAAACTACATGCCTGCTTGATGCATTGTTTTAAAGACTTACTGGTTATAATGATAGGTGTGGTGAACTTTGGCATATTACTAACATGCCCAAATACATTACTTTATAATAGATGTGTATCTCTAAAAATGGTGCAATACTAGTTGCTGATAGAAAACTAGGCAGTACTTGGTAGCTAATAAAAATTATCATTTCAGAGATTGAGCGGAGAAGGAAAAACTTCTGGATGGAAATAATCCTAAAATTAACCTAAAATAATTGGGATGAGTCGGATGAAGTAGCTAAAGATAGATTTTAATGGTTACAGGACCTCATGGTCCACAGGGCAGCTTCCAAAAGACCCAGGGGTGTGGCTAACTTAACAATACATAGAGATACCTGAGGGCAAGTATCCAATCCTGTAGGCAGGACAGGGATTTGACCATATATGTCAAAGGTCCTGAACCAACGGAGAGGCAGAACCAGAAACAGCACCCCGCCTCCCACAGCCTCAGATTTATGCTGTCTAAGGAGCCCGAACCAAGTTATGATATATCCCATCTAATTCGGTTCCCACATCTACTCTTGTTCTCAACCTATAAACTAATGAAAAGATAGCACTGAATAAATATTACCTTAATATTGTCTCTTCCCTGTGTCTCTTGCAGTTGTGATAGTTTCAGTAGATATTTGTAACAAGGAGAATGGTTTTAAGCTGCAGGTTGTGGGTTTTTTTGTCATTTGTTTTTTATTTACTCTTTAGTTGCCAAATAGACTGGAAAAAAGGAAAGAATGTTACTTTGAAAACCATTAAGAAGAAGCAAAAACATAAGGGCCGTGGAACAGTCAGGACAGTGACAAAAACTGTTTCCAATGACTCTTTCTTCAACTTCTTTAGTCCTCCTGAAGGTAAGCTGAACACTAGTTTACGTATATTAATTTTAAATGTAGAATGTATCTCACTCACTTGTTTTTTCTGTTCTTTTTTTTTACAGTTCCTGAAAGTGGAGACCTGGTAAGTTGGCTTATTTAAAAAATGATGATGCAGTGTTTATGGACTTTTGGAGTTTGTTAAACAGCCTCAGTTTTAACTGCTCCTGTCTTTAACTGAGAATACTTATGAAGACTAGTATGTATTTGAGTTTTCTTTTTTAGGAGTGTTTGAGTTGGATGGTAGAGTTTAGTTTAGTCAACTTTAACAGTTTGTGCTTCCTGAAAGCTACCTTGTGAATTGTTAACAGTTGTAGAAATGTAGTGATCTACATCATTAGTCTTCAATTTAATAGGTGGTGTCTCTCCCTTCAGGTGTTATTTGGATGATTCTATCTAATGGATGAATGTATCCAGTTTGTGTTTTATTCTGTTAAAGATTTCTCAAGCTGTTAACTCTTGAAGAAAGTAATTAAAACAAGAACAGAAAACTGCAAGAGACTGCTTTTCTGTGTGCTCACTATGGCAATAAGCCGTATTTTTCTAAGGAGAAAAACTACCAAAACCACTAACAGTAGGGAATATATTATGCAGTTTGAGTGAGAAATATGAAATTAAAGCTTCCAGAAGCATGCTGTTAGAACTCTAGTTGGCATGGACACCAAAAGCTATGTGTTCATAACATTTAGAAAAACAAAACCCAAAAAGAAGTCTTTTGAATTGAAGATAATTTCTCAGTTGAGAGACAGCAGATCACTTGCTATGAAAACAAGAGGAGTGAAAGTCTTAGATTAGATCAGATAGCAATTTTAGGTGTTCAGATACTTCAGTAGTGGCTTTGTCTAATGGGAATCAAAAAGGAGATGCACTGTAGGAATCAGAAGTAGGTAGTAAAATCTTTACTATGATAGGCTTACCTAGCTATTGTCCAGTTCTTTAAGAGTATTGTGCATATGAACTGAAAGTCTATGGGAGATATTAAATAATCTTTATACTTGGAAAAAAGAAACTCCAGAATTGTATAATTAGGCTTACTGAAGCAGCAGCTCCTCACTGTATAATGTATGTGGGCTGTTGAAAGTCTCAAACTTGGCCCCTCAGTTTCAGTTCTGTAAAGCTGCTCCTGGAACAAAGAAAAAATCAGTAATGGGATTTGTGTAAATCTGGCCACATCAAAATCATGTAACTTGTATGTGTAAAAAGTAGTTACCATCTTATAGTTTAGGAAATAATATTGTTTTATGCAGGATGATGATTCCGAGGCAATCCTTGCTGCAGACTTTGAAATAGGTCATTTCTTGCGTGAACGTATAGTCCCCCGGTCAGTACTGTATTTCACTGGAGAAGCTATTGAAGATGATGATGATGATGATGTAAGTTTAATGTTCATTCAGAATACTAAAAACCTTAAAATAATGCTGTTTAAAGACTGTGGGTAATTTCTTGCATTGGTACCTTTAGAATGGGATGTACCAACGTTAGTTGCAGCAGAGCTTCCTAGATTCTTCGTGGAAGAGCAGCATAAAAATAATTCATCTTTGATGTAGTGACTTCNTGATGATGATGATGATGTAAGTATAATGTTCATTCAGAATACTAAAAACCTTAAAATAATGCTGTTTAAAGACCTTGGGTAATTTCTTGCATTGGTACCTTTAGAATGGGATGTACCAACGTTAGTTGCAGCAGAGCTTCCTAGATTCATCTTTGATGTAGTGACTTCAGAATTTTGTGGCAAAAGCAGTGGTAGAAGCTCATCATCTAGAGGATGTCATAGTAGCATGTTGTGTATAAGGCATTCCTAGAGAAGTGTACCCAATACTTTGTGGAACTGTAATGAGCTGCCAGAGAACAAATGAGACTGTTTATCTAGCTACTCAGCCTGTTCTTTGTGCTTACAGTGATATTGGGCTATGAAGTTTTAGGAGATGGAAGCCTCATCCTTTCAAAAGTACTCTTAGTGAAAACAGAAAGCTAGATAAGCACATTCAAAGCATGCCAAAATAATCAAAACAAGTTCTGCAAAAGCTTAAATGTTTTAAAAGAGCTAAGCTTGAAATTGACAAACTACGAAGCCTCAGAACTTTATACAGGTGTAAAACATTTTTCTGTTGCTGCCTCCGCTCAAACAAGGACAGTTTGACTGTTAAGATGGCTTAGATATGTCCTGTCTTAAAATAATTTTTAGAATCTAAACTGTTTGCTCTTGTTGCAAAGACTTGACTGGGGCTCTGGAGGAGGGAGGTACTGACAGGATGGGTTGCCTAGGGCTCCACTGTCCCCTGCCGTCCCCAAGTGGTACCGCAGTGGTAAGTGGTAAGCACCTCCTCCCGGGCTGCATGGAATGGGGACAGTCTGCTCTGCCAGAGCTCACCAGGGGAAGTTGAACATTCCTCGTGCTGATGCAAAAAGTATTTTTAAATCTGACAGGCACAGGAGCTCCTGGGTTCAAATTGAAAGAGGCTAGGTTTAGATTAGATATTAGGAAGAAATTCTTTACTGTGAGGGTTGTGAGACACTGGAACAGGTTGCCCAGAAAAACTGTGGATGTCCCATCCCTGCAGATATTCAAGGCCAGGTTGGATGAGACTCTGAGCAACCTGGTCTAGTGAAAGGTTTCCCTGCCCATGTCAGGGTTGTTGGAGCTAGATGACCCTCAGGGGCCCTTCCAACCCAAAGCATTCTATGATTCTCTTAAGATCACAATACAACGAAGTGGTCTCTGAAATCTACTTGAGCTATAAATGGCTGCATTTATGATGCTATCAAAACTATTTATTTTCTCTTCTAGTATGATGAAGAAGGTGAAGAGGCAGATGATGAGGTAAGATGACTTGCCCTTGATTCAAATAGTTTCGCTGTTGTAGTTTGTTATATGGAGTTCCTTTAGTTTTTGAGTGCTCTGGACACTAAGTTTAAGAATTACTTCTGAAATAAGATAGAACATATTGTTTTGTGGATCTTAGATGAATAGCTAAAAAAACCCAAACAACCGGCAAGACAACAACAACAAAAAACCCCAAACCAAGCTAAGATAACCCTTAAGGTATCTTAAAAATTAAGCTGCCACTGATGTCAAAAAATATGCTTTATGGAGGATAAAGTAATACAATATGTATAACATGTAGTGGTAATGAATGTATTTCTGAGTACAATTTAATCTTAATTTTCATGAAAATGGCTCAGGAAGCTGAATGTGGATAAGCTAGAGAAATATTAAGTGTTTTCTTACAGGAGGGAGAAGAAGAAGCAGATGAAGAAAATGATCCTGATTATGACCCAAAAGTAAGGAATTAAATTGAATGTTTAAAGTTTGTGTATGCATAGAGTCATTTAAAATTTTATGTGTGTTGAATCTTGATTTTAGTTTAAGTATTAAACCAATAGTTCCTAGGGTGAGCATGTTTTGTTTTGAGGCTGTTCCAGGCCTAATTCTGACAGACTAAAATTGGTAAAGAAACTTTTACAAAATAACTGCTGGAGAAAGAATTTTGTAAAAGTAACTTTTGGCTTTGAGCACTGAGGTTAGTCAGGCTTGGTTTTCTACAAACTTGTCTTGCACCAGATTGCTGCCTAATGATGAAAATTGCAAAATGGTTGTAAGGACATGGAGAGAACCGTGTCATCCAGCTTCAGTTTTTGGGAACTTGCTACAAGCTGGCTCTAGCACAGGTTTTCCCAGCAGAATACAAAATAGGATCTTTCACTTAGGTAAATGGCAAGTCTTTCATTGTTTGAGGTAGCAGAAGTCAAGGTTCAGGAATGCATTACAGCCAAGTCCTAAAATGTGAACATCCAAGACCAACTGGGAGCTTTCTTATTCCATGGGAAGGGAAAATCCCTAATCAGGCTGGAAAAATGATTGTGAGCCACTCAATTCATAGCTTTTTAATAGCTGAGGGAAAGATACATCTGGCCCACCTGAAAGCATCTGATGTGGTAGGTGAAAGTAGCAGTCATGAAGTCTGTGAAGTGCTCCAAAGCGCTCGCTGTTAAAAGGGTTTCTCATTTCAAATGAGTGTTTTTCAGTAGGAATGGTTTGAGCTACTATCAAAGCACTGTTGAGAAAATTACATAATCTTAGCATTGTACGTAGAAAGGCAGGGTACAAACTTGTAATCAAAGTGTACAGCCGTCTTGGTGATGTTTGATCTGCTATAGTGTATTCAAATTGCTTCCTGGTCAAGAAAGTTTTGGAATCCAAATGAAACAGCTGCAAGTTGGACTTATTTCCACCATTTCAGATTGCTTTTCTCAGTGAAACTGAACACAACTGGAAGTTATTGCAAAAGATGCTTCCAGAACATTAGGAACTGTGGATTTGGCATTTCATTGCATTGCTCAAGAGTNGTGGAGAAAAGCCTGCAATGGAACTCTGTCCCCCAAAAAACTTTCTTGTCTTCCCATATTACTGTGACACATTACTGGCTCTCAGTTTCAAGAACAGAAGAAATTTTCCATGTTAGAAATTTTTAACAACTTATTTGCAAGTTATTGCAAAAGATGCTTCCAGAGCATTAGGAACTGTGATTTGGCATTTCAGTGCATTGCTCAACAGTGTCTTCTGGCATAAGGACATGCTNGATTTGGCATTTCATTGCATTGCTCAAGAGTGTCTTCTGGCATAAGGACATATTCTTGTCACTGCCCATAGGAAGTTTCTTTTGTCTCAAACTGTGAAGAGGGTCTGCATGCTTCTTCTGAGCTGGGTTGTTACTGCACATCACTCTTTTCCTTTTTCCAGTTATATTGTCTTTGAGAGTACTTCTCCACACTTAGTTCTGAACAGGTTTTTGTTCTGGATTGTATCCTGATGTGCTAACAAAGCCAGAATAAATGCAGTGTGGATATTGCTGCATCCAAAGACCAGTAGTGTTGCTAATGCTAGACAATTAGTGCAAGGGAAAAGATGGAAGAGCTTGAATATTGCAGCTTGAGAAAGCATGCTTAGCAATATTGATAGTTCTTTTAAAATACTGATTTCTCTAAACTGGTATTTCCTTTTTTTTTCAACAGAAGGATCAAAACCCAGCAGAATGCAAGCAGCAGTGAAGCAGTGTGTCTGTGGCCTTGAGGATTACCTGCACTGTAATAGCCTAAACACAACTATTAGTTACTTACAGCCTTATGTTTTGTATCTTGGTAGAATTAAGTAACCAATTTGTTAAAAAAAGAAATTGAACACTTAAGAACCAGTTTAAAATGTAGGTTCAATCTACCTAACCTTTTAACAGTATAATTTTCTGCCAATATGTAGAATGCAGTAAATGCCCTAAAGCATGAATGTTAATTCATTGCTACATAGTTTGGTTCTTGTGAAGTCTTTGTCATGTAGCTATTAGACTGCAGCTGTGAAGATGATCAGAACTATTAACTGAGACCAATATTTGTTTAGAGAAGACTCTCTCCTGAAGAACCAACCAAAGTATTTTTTTCAGCCCAGTAGTCTGAACGGGTTTAAGTCTGCTTGCACTAGCTGTGCCTTCATTACTTTGTTATAGAAATGGCAGTGACTTGTACTAACTAGGAGATGATGATGCATTTTGAATTTGACTACTTGAGAAGACTAGTATAACTTGTTTAATTTCCCAACAAGACCACATTAAACATTCATAACTGTCAGCTTGTTTATGCTATTGGTTTTGTATTTTATGTGACATAGTGATCTTTACAAAGGAAACCTAGTCATCATATTAAGGTTATTGTTTACCACAGGGGTGTGAATAAAACCTAGTATTTTCAGAAGCTAGTCTTGTTTTATTGCTTGTGTATCTGCATGTGTAAACTGGTAATGCATATCTTACATGCTGCAGTTCATGTTTTACTAGAAACAAAAGCTGATAATTACTGAAAAGTAAATTATATAGCATTTGAAAAACAAACACAATAGTTTGGAAAGCTTGATCCATACTTTGCACTTGCAGTGTGATACTTGTGAATCTGAGCTCGATGTTTCAGTGATTGGTCCACACTGCCATTTTAGAGAAGGCAAGTTCTTAGAAGTGGGGCTAGATCTGATAAAGGACTTCGGTATTGCTATGCCTGACTCTAAGGCATTGCCTATTAGTATGAAATCTGGGGCAAAGTGCCTTGGATTTTCGGTCTGTATAGATGGAGCTAGGTGGTCCTGAACAAAACATGCCCTGCAGCCAAAGGGAGTGCTGGAAACACATGGCTGTATTCTAGTTTGTCCTCACTGTCTCAAGCATCTACAAGGAAACAAACTCAAAGAAATTCTGCTTTCTTCACCTAATGTTCTGTTCACCGTGCTTGTGTTTGCACATTCTGGTTCATACTTTGTCCATATTGGATATTTTTGTCCGTTGAAACATGCTAGATCTCTCCCGTCTTATTCTAACCTTGCCTCTAGCCTAACGGTGGAGGTGCTTGATGAGATGTGGATTTAAACATACTGAGCTGAAAGAGGCTATGAACTGATGTATTCTGAGTTTTACCAGTCAGTAACATGCTACTGTACTCTGTGCTGTCTTGTCCTTCACACAACTGTATATATATTCTGATCTTCTAAGCAAGTAGATAGTTTTTTCAGGGATGGAAGGTTCCTTTTGTGTTGGAAAGAAATGTCCAGCTAGCCATGGATCTATTTCTGCAGTAGCTACTTTTTTTTGTGCCACTTACACACTTAGCCATAAAGGTTTGAAAAGAGCAGGGCAAGCAGGAGGCAAGGACCACATGAGGATAGGGCTGGTGGAAGAGTCTCTGTAGCATGTCTCTTGTGTGGAGGGTAAGTAATACAGAATGAAGCTTATCCCAAGTGCCCTTCTAAATCCTCAGCCCTGCTCAAGAAGATGTGGGTCTGGTGTCCTCTGACTAAACTGTTTTAGTTTTGTTACTGATTTTTCTTTTTAATTCCTTAAAGGCTTAAATACCACACTGCTTCATTTCAGAGTACCTGTCAGGTTTTATCTGTCTCCTCTCCAGGTATCCATGGATTTGGGAGAAGGAGCTAGTTATCTATAGCTGTATGTAAAGCAGGACCATTGAAGTGATCTTGGGTGTTTTTTAGGTAACACAGATCATAGCACAGAAAAAGCAGTTACAAAAGGTTAACAACCACTCTCAGTAGCTATGTGTTAAAGTAGATGTAGTTGTGTTCTTGTGGTATCAAAGTATGCTTATCCTTTGAGGCAGTGACCCTGCCAGGTGCTTGGGTTTCACATGGTCTCTTCTCTAAACATCTACCAGGGTTAAGTTAAACTTTTGAGGACATGTAGAGACCAAACTGTGATGGTATGTTCTGAGCTTGAGAAGTCATTAAGATGGGGCTTTGGGGTTTATATTTCTGGACATGGGAAGTCTCTGAAGTCCTTACTTAGATCTAGCCCATTTTTGCTAACAGCATCCGTAGTTGTATTTTAAAAAGAAAATGAACTGTTAAAAGTTGTTGTAAGTTTCAAAATTCAATACTTAACAAATTTGGCTTGCTCTTTGATTACTTTCTCGTTTTAATGCTTTCATAATATACAATGGGATACAATGTTTGAAAAGGGGAGTTATTAGATGTTAAAGCACACCTGCAGCCTGCAAGATCTAGGGTCATGAATACATCCTGTTGACAGATTTTGGTATGTTTCTCTCCAGATTGACATGCTAGTTCTTAAATCAGTAGTTCTTGTGCTCTCCAGACTGCAGCAAAAAAGAATATAATTGAGGTGCCAGTTCTTATGGCATTGGTTAAATTAAAACTGTTCTGGTACTTACTGTAGTTTTGTTATCAATGACACTCTTGTTTAGCAGTTCTGAAAGACAGTATGTAGCAGGAACATTAAACTTTCAACATTGATTGGAGTGTTGTGACTCATTTTTTTTTCTTTTCATTTATACCAGGTGTAGAGAATCTCCTCATTTTGTATTTGAGGAGGGTAAGTTACCTTGTTAACAGGTTCAGGCTGGGAAAATGTGTCACTGAAATAGAAACTGCTCTCTTTGGCAGCAGTTGTAGAATTGCACCATAATTTAACATCTGTGTAAATGGTGTCTTCAGTTTTGTTTGCTGTATTGAAGGGTGTTGGGGGTTGAGTTTCTTTCTTACAGAATTTTCTCCCATACATTGCTAGGGAACTAATTATTGGGTACTTATAGGCACTCGGGGAAGACAAAGGAAACGGCCAAAAACCCCAGGGGAGTGGTGGTATCGGTTGGGGTGTGGGGGGGTAGGGATTGGACTCCTGTGCTTCTGGCGGGAGGAGCTGCTCTCTTGGAGGGGATAGCGAGGCTGTTGTTGCTCTCTCTCTGCGGGGAGACTTTTCCACCGGCACCACCGGAGCCCAGCTCGGAGTGACCCAGCACCGTCTGTTNGGGGGAGGGCTTGCATTCTCGATTCCCAGGAAGGGGCTCCTGTTTTCCCTGGCAGATACCTGTCTTCCAAACTAAGACAAAGGGAGAATTATTTTGGAGGGAAAAGTGGGAGATTGGTGAGGAAAGAGGAGAATTAAATTAGACTTTGGATGATAGGGAGGGGTGTTTGGGGCTTATGCTTGATGGAGAGGGAGGGTTCTTTGCAGTTCTTTCATAACTGCTTTTAGCAGTCTAGGTTAGATTAGCACTGAGGAGTTTGCCTGTCTGATGTAACTTTATTCATGTTAAAAAACATAAATAAAATTACAGCATCCTGAAATAAAGGAACCTAGATTTAAGCTTAGCATTCTAAAGTTTTACTTTATGGAGAAGAGTGATGTCAGGTGCAGTTAGAAGTGTTACCTGGGATTATTTGAACACTGGGCATAGCAACACTGCTTACCAGTGTTTCCTAGTTTCGTAAGCTTAGATTCTGTTCTGGGTTCTTGAAATTGATGTTTCTGAAACTAATAGCAGATACTGAAATTCTGACATGTTTTGCTTTTTAAGTGGAAAAAGCCAGCAGAATATAGAAAAATGCAGAAAATTAATGTGTTCATCTTTGTCTTCAAGCTGGTACTCAAAACTTTCCCTTGTTGCAGGGCCCATTGTTGTCGACTTGATTTGGAAATTAATAGGAAACTTACATGCAGATGAATGATTAACCTTTCTGCTAAAGGTTTCCTATTTCCAAAGGTGTCTGTGCAGCAGTTGTTCATCAAATGCCTTCTGTTGGGCAGAGGATTGTTCTGTGACACTTGGCAGCTTAAGGAAGAAAAATGCTACACCCCTCAGTACAAAAGGGACACCTGATAATGAAAGCATGAACAGCCTTGATGGTCTGCTAGGTTGGGTCTAGAGCCACATGGGTGTTGGAGTAGGTGGAATCAGCTCTACAGCACTTCTTTCTGTACAGATGTGTATCGCGAAGGGCCGCGGGAGA
>WAAG01033065.1:0-22615 GCA_013390105.1 Tichodroma muraria
ATTTCTTCTTGTAACAGAGAAACTTCTGAGAGAAGAGAGTGCAGCTTCTCTGAGTTTATAGTAAAATAAATAATAGTATTGTATAATGCATTATACATTGATATATCAGATCATATTATATAGCAGATCAGATTAGATCATATTATATAGATTATATTAGATTATATCATATTATAGTGTATAGATTACATTGTATTATATCATATTAGATTATATCATATTATAGTATATAGATTTTTAGATTGATTTTATTAGATTGGTTATATTTAATACATTATATTACATTATATATAATGCATTATATTGCGTTATATCACATTTTATATAATGCATTACATTAGGTTATATCACCTTGTATACAGTGCATTATATTAGGTTGTAACACATTATATGTAGTGCATTATATTACATTATATCACATTTCATATAATGCTTTATATTACATAATATATTTACACTGTATAATAATATAGTAGTTTATAATTAAAATAAACTGCAGTTCATTTATCTTCTACAGAGGCAGAGGGAGGATGGGTCCCTCTCACAGATGTGAGCAGTGTGGCCAAGAAGTCCCCAGATTTCTATTTAAGAGAATTTAATTCTAATTTAAGAGAATTTTAATCTATTTCTATTTAAGACTATAATATGATATAATCTAATATGATATAATACAATGTAATCTATACACTATAATATGATATAATCTAATATAATCTATATAATATGATCTAATCTGATCTGCTATATAATATGATCTGATATATCAATGTATAATGCATTATACAATACTATTATTTATTTTACTATANGACATCTCCCCCGTCTCTTTGTAGGAAAACCACCCTTTTAATGGCTTTATTAATCATTTCTCGTACACATTGGAGCAGGCAAGCTCCTCTTATAAATGTAATTTTGATGACAATTAATATATACAGGCTTAACTTTAAGATTTCTTTCTACCACAGTGTAAGGTTCTTTATCTTAAGGTTCTTTTATCTTTAAGGTTTTATCTTATCTTTAAGGTTCTTTTATCTTCTGTTGTATTTGTGAAATTTCTTTTTTTTTTTTTTGTATTTGTGAAGATTTTTATCTTATTTTTTGTACCCTTGAAGTTTTTAAAAATCTTTTTTCTACTTTTTTCTATCTTGTTTTACAGCTGTGTTTATGAGCTATGTTAACTTATTGGGCTGTTATTCCAAGGATGAGCTATTTTAGCATAAAACAAAAGGATTTTTTTTCTATTTATCCCATCCCAGCCCCTCCCCACCCTCCCAGCCAGGAATTCCTTCCCAATATCCCACCCAAATCTCCACTTTTCCAGCTTAAAGCCATTCCCTGGGTCCTGGCATTCCTTGTCCCCAGCCCCTCTCCAGCTCTCCTGGAGCCCCTTCAGGCCCTGCAAGGGGCTCTGAGGTGTCCCTGGATCCTTCCCTTCCCCACCTGCCCAGGTGCTGGATTTGGTGCTGGATCCCGAAGGATTTGTGCCACGACCCCTCCCAGGGCAGCTCCAGCCTCTGGGTGCTGCTGCTCCAGGATCTCCTCCCTGGAACAGGACCTGGAATTAGACTTGGAAATGCGGGAAGATGAAATATTCATGCTGTGCTGAAGGGCTCAGGTTATCCCTGAGCTGCTCCCGAGCTCCGGTGCAGAGCAGGGCCAGGGAAAGCCTTTGGAACGATAGGAAGGCATTAATTAACTTAATTACACAGAAAAATGGGGCAAAATTAAAAGCAGCAGCGGCTGCGGCGAGGTGGCCGCTGGGACTTGGATTTTGTGCCGCAGGGGGTGAAGCGGTTGAGGATTTTGGGGTGTGCAAAGGACCAAAAGTGCCCATTTTTATATCAAAATAGCGATTTTGGTGGAGCCCAGGCTCTGCTGTGGCGGAGCAGGGCGATCTCCGGGGGGACCAAGAGCTGGGACCTTGATTTAGGGCCTTAAAGTCGAATTTGCTGCTTGAGTTTTCCCTCTGGGAATGCCCCGAGGGTTGCAGGAGCTTTGCTTTGCTGTGCTGAGCGGTTTTGTTCTTCCTTCAGGTTCCAGCACCTCAGGAATTCGGGGGGAATGTTCAGGTCTGTGTGTGGTGGGCAAAGCAAAGGCTGCTCAAATCCAGCTCGGAAAAACCTCCAAACACCCAAACCAAAGAAAAATCCGTCCTCAGAGCGATTATTTCAATTTCCCCTCCTTCTTCCTCTTCCTTCTTTCCCTGCTTCTGAGTCTGTCACGGCCAAAGATAAAATTTATCAATAAATTTTTATCACTGTCAAAGATAAAATTTGTCAATAGATAAATTTTATCTTCGTGCACAGATGAAATAGAATTAATTTCAAGCATTTTTTATTTATTTGTTTATTTATTTTTTACTTTAATGATCACAAATACTCTCTCTTTCCTCTTGGAGAGGTGTTTTCCTTATGCGTTCCATGCTCCCAAGTGAATAATTTTTTTCCTCCAGGGACCTCCCTCAATATTTCAAGCTTAAATTTAAATTTAAAAATCAGGATTTGGGGGTGCGGAGGCAGCAGCTGCTCCCGCAGCCTGGGTGGGGGAGGGTGAAGGACTGGATTTGGGAGAATGGGGTTGGTTTGCTCCTAGAATTGAGTTTTTGGTGCCGAAAATGAAGTTGGGTCCTTCTTAAAAACAAAACAGAGAAAGTTTCCCAGGTTTAAACAGTAAATTGTGGTTCTGAGGTGGAATTCTTACGGATAGCAGGGGAAAAAAGGGGTTTTAGAGGTGGGTGATGCTCTGGGTTTGGAGAGAGTTTTGTGTTTGAAGAGAGATCAACCAACACCGGGGCTGGTTCAGCCCGGGTCTGTTCCGGCAGCCCTGGAGTCTCCAGAGAATTCCAGTCCACGTGGAATTCCTGGCTGTGAGCTCTGTGGAAAAGGTTTGATCAGTTTCTATAAGGCTGAGTCCTGCCAGGACAGGTCTTAGGGTGCTTCAGCCCTAAAACCACCTGGCAGGGGACTTGAGGAGCAGCGGGTGCAAATCCCAACCCTGCACCTCTGGATGGGGAACTTTCCCGGGAGAATTCCTCCTGGGAAATCCCAGCCCTGGGAAACCTTGTCCCCCTGTGAGCTGTGTCCCTTTGTGGGGTCACCCTCGGGGTGAGCAGGGGGGGTTTGTGGGGGGTCTGCTCTCAGCACCCCTCTCCACAGGCAGAGCTCCTTTGTTTTGCTCCCCCTTTCCCAAATATCCCTGCTTTCCCCTGGATCAGCACCACTCCAAGCAGATGGAACTCTTACATAACCGAGCCTCTGGACACATTTCAGCCAGAACAAATTTGGGTTCTGCTTCAGAGGAGACCAAACAACATCTCAGCCCTGGGGGGCTCAGCCCTTCTCATTCCAATGGGGGTTCGGGGGGTGAGCGTTTTCCAGGGGGAGGGGAACGGGAATGTTCCTCTTCTGAAGGATTCACCTGGGCTTTGCAGTGGTGGGGGTGAGGAAAAGGCTGGATTTGGGAAAGCAGAGCCACCCTGGAATGGGGCAGGATGAGCCCCTGGGGGTTCTGCTGGTTTGGTGGAATGCATGGATCCCACAGGCTGGAAAACCTGGGATAGGGGGAGATGGCCCTGCCCGTGGGGAACAGGACAAGCTTTAAAACCCCCTCCAGCCCCAGCCATCCTTGGAATTCTGCAAAAAGAGGGAAAAGCTCGGAGAATTAACAGGTTCAGGTTGTATAAATTAGGAAATGGCAGGTTTAGGTTGTATAAATTAACGAGTTGCAGGTTTAGGTTGGATAAATTAACGAGTTGCAGGTTTAGGTTGGGTATCAGGGGAATTTCTCCACAGGAAAGGTGCTCAGGGAGGTTTGGAGTCCCCACCCCTGGAGGGACACCTGGATGTGACACTTGGTGACAAGGTGGGGCTGGGGCACAGCTCGGATTGGATGATCCTGGAGGGTTTTTCCAGCTTTCCTGGAATTGTGCAAAAAGAGGGAAAAGCTTGGAGAGTCCCACTCTGCTCCATCTGCTTTCCAAGGGTGGTGGTGGCTGCTGCTCCTGGGAATTCCAGGATTTCCCAGCTAGCTCCAGAATCCTTGGTGCCAGGCACTGTGCAGATAAAAGCCAGTGCTGAGCACAGCCAAGCTCAGGGTTTAAGCTGGATTTTACTGCCCAGGAGGGTTTATCCTCCTTTATCAGTGCCCACAAACAGCATGGAAAAGGAGGGAGTCACTAAGACAGAAATATTGGGAATATTAGCTGGGAAATAATAACTACGAAACAAATATTGAGTGAGAAATAAATATTGACAGGGAAATATTGACTGTGAAACAAATATTGACTGGGAAATAATAACTGTGAAACAAATATTAAATGGGAAATATTGACTGTGAAACAAACATTGACTGGGAAATAATAACTACGAAACAAATATTGAGGGGGAAATAACTGGGAAAAATTAACTGTGAAACAAAGATTAAATGGGAAATATTGACTGTGAAACAAACATTGACTGGGAAATAATAACTACGAAACAAATATTGAGTGGGAAATAATAACTGAGAAACAAGTATTGAGTGGGAAATATTAACTGGGAAATAAATAATAACTGGGAAATATTGACTGTGAAACAAATATTGAGTGGGAAATAATAACTGGGAAATATTAACTGGGAAATAGATAATAACTGGGAAATATTGACTGTGAAACAAATATTGAGTGGGAAATAACTGGGAAATATTAACTGTGAAACAAACATTAACTGGGAAATAATAACTGTGAAACAAGTATTGAGTGGGAAATAAATGTTAACTGGGAAATAAATGTTAACTGGGAAATATTGACTGGGAAACAAATACTGAGTGGGAAATATTAACAGGGAAATAGTGACTGTGAAACAAATATTGAGTGGGAAATAATAACTATGAAACAAATATTAACCAGGGAATAGTAATGGTGAAACAAATATTGAGTGGGAAATACTAACTAGGAAATATTGACTGTGAAACAAACATTGACTGGGAAATAATAACTGAGAAACAAGTATTGAGTGGGAAATATTAACAGGGAAATAAATACTAACTGGGAAATAATAACTGAGAAACAAATATTAACTGGGAAATAATAACTGTGAAACAAACATTGAGTGGGAAATAATAACGGTGAAACAAATATTGAGAATATTGGGAGATACTAACTGGGAAATATTGACCTTGAAACAAATATTAACTGGGAAATAATAATTGTGAAACAAGTATTGAGTGGGAAATATTGACTGGGAAATAATAACTGGGAAATACTGACTGTGAAACCAACATTGAGTGTGGGATTTTAACTGGGGAATAACTCAGTCCCACACACCGGGAGGGAGTTAATAAGTGTGAAATGAGCAAATAAATGTCCGCACATCCTCCTGGGAGCTCCTTAATTCTGGCATCCCCTGGCGTTGGCTTTTCCCTTTTTTCACCTCATTTACGGATTGCAGCCGGCAATGAGGAACCTTTAGGAGGGAATTTTAGAGGGAATGAGGAACCTTTAGGAGGATTTCTTTGCGGGGTTAGATTAATAATGAAATAACACCTTTTCCTTGGTGTTCCTTTCACCCTCAGGATTGAAAAAACGTACCAGGAAGGCCTTTGGAATACGCAAGAAAGAAAAGGACACTGATTCCACGTAAGCTGGGGAGATTCTCACGCGGTTTGCAGCAGGCGGGGGCTGCAGGAATTTGGGGCATCCCGGGCCGTTGTTGTCTCTGGGTCCAGTTTTTACTGCAAACACGTTCCAGCTGTTTGCCCGGCACACCCGGGAAATGTGGGATTTCCTCGGGCTCTGCTTTCCTGCAGAGCTCTCCGTTTTCGGGGAGCGGTGGGAAATGCCTCCTCGGAGTGGGAGCGGGTTGATCTCTGCTCTTCGGAGCTCGTTAGAGGTGCAAATGCGATTTGCACGGATGTTTTGGTGGTCGGGGCAGCTCGGGGTGGTGCAACGCAGGGATTTCGCTTCCCAGAAAACATCTGGCAGAGGATTCATCCCACATCTGGTGGGGGGTGCTGTGGGGAGGGGCTGAGCCCGGTCTGGGAAGGGTCTGGAGCCCCAGGAGACGCTGAGGGAGCTGGGCAGGGGCTCAGCCTGGAGGAAAGGAGGCTCAGGGGGCCCTTCTGGCTCTGCCCAGCTCCTGCCAGGAGGGGACAGCCGGGGGGATTTGGGATCTGCTCCCAGGGAACAGGGACAGGAGGAGAGGGAACGGCCCCAGGCTGGGCATGGGGAGGCTCAGGGTGGATATTGGGAACAATTCCTTCGTGGAGAGGTTGTCCAGCCCTGGCACAGCTGCCCAGGAGCCCCCATGGCTGGAGGGATTTAAAATCCCTGTGGATGTGGCACCTGGGGACACGGGGCAGCGGCGGCCTTGGCAGCGCTGGGGGGTGTTTGGGTTCGAGGACCCCAGAGGGCTTTTCCAACCCAAACAATTCCACCATTCTCAGCCACCACTGCTGTGGCCTTGGGGTGGATGTCCCCAGGTGGCAAAGGAGCCACCACGTCCTGGGGACAGCAGGGACGGGCAGCAGGGAATGCCCTCCTGCAGCTCTGCCCGGGCCCTTCGTGTCTGGCAGCAGGAACTCTGAGGGCTTTCCTTTGATTCCACTTGGATTTGTTTCCCTGTTTTGTGTCCTGCTGGGAGCTGTTTGGAGGTTTCCCGTGGCAGGGGACAGGTCCCCAGGCCTGGCCAGGTGACCCTGGTGGCATTGGCACCTCGGCCGGGCTTTTCCTGCTGCAGTGAGGGGCGCAGAGCACGGGACACAGGGAGCGCATCCCAAAGGAGGGAAGCGCAGCCCCGAGGTGTCACCCTGCTGTCCCCAGGGATGGTGGCATCCATCCACCGAGCTGGGGGACAGCCAGGAGCTCCAGCTTGGGTGTAAGTTCATCCATAACTGATCCGGATGGGCGGGAATGAGGCTCCTTTGCACTTTCTCCTCATGGAAAATCGCTGGAGCCAGGGCTGGGCGCTGCCTTGACCCGGCGCTGGGGTTTCCGTGGCTCCATCCCGCTGTTCCCGACAGGTTGGGAAGCTGCTGGCAGGGCCAGGAGGGATCCCAGGGTGCTGGGGAGGTCGCAGAGAGGCCACCCCGGAGGACGCTGCAATTAGCAGCAGCAGTGATTAGCACGGCGGGGTCACGGCGCGGTCACGGCCCCAAGGGATTTGGGAGCGCTCCAAATCCTCGCGGGCGGCGGGGATGGAGCGGGAGACGAGGGCAGGGATGGAGCGGGAGAGGGGGGCAGGGATGGAGCGGGAGACGAGGGCAGGGATGGAGCGGGAGAGGGGGGCAGGGATGGAGCGGGAGAGGGGAAGGAGGGTTGGTGGCCTCTGCCACAGCCTGCGGCCACCCACCCCCCCTCAGGCCACCACAGCCCCAGGACACCGCGTTGGGGTCCCTGGAGCTGCTGATGGCTCTGGAATGGTTCTGCTGGAGCTGCTGTGATGAAGGAGCTGCTGCTCTTCCCCCGCCTAGGGAGAATTCCAGCAATTCCAGCTGGGATGGGAGCAGGAGGTGACGTCCCCCCTGCTGGGTACCACGCAGTGAGGAGGAAACACAAAAGCAGATGGGATTTTTGCCCCTTCCAAAGGATTTCAGAGGCTTTTGTGCAAGGAGATGGAGCCTAAACAGGAGAGATGGGACACAGGCATGGATTGATTGGGAAGCTTGAGGGGACGGAGCGAATCCCGGGAGCTCCCGGCAGGGTTTCCGTGGTGCCCCGAGTCGGGTGTGGGCTGGTGGCACCTCCCTGGCACCGCAGGAAACTCAGGACGTGCGGGAGGTGCAAGGAGCCCATCTGGGTTCCACGGCCATTTGCATTCCCTAAATCCCTCGGCACCCCCGGGCAGTGCCGGGGTGTGGCTGCAGGGCTGCCTGACCCAGCCCAGATCCCAAATCCCATGAGCAGTTGGGGATTAGGGTCCCTGGGGAGCCCCGGCAGTTCCCCAGTCCATTCCAAACTGTCCCTCCGGCAGAACGAAAGCCTGGCAATTCCTCCAGATGGGATTGTTGCGTCCTGCGGGAGGATGGGCACGGGGCAGGGGTGGGTGCAGGAGCCAGCTGGGACAGGGCCAGCCCCAGCAGGAGCACTTTATTCTCTGATGAGCCTCAAATTCATCACCTGATAACATGAGGGGGAAAAACTCTGTGCCCTTGCACGGTTCCCAGGAGGAGCGGGTGTCTCAGATGTGCTGATAGCGTCGCAATTCCGGGATTTGCTGCCATGAATTCATTTCAAAAGCAATTTCCAGGAGTGAGCAGGGCACTAACAGAGCTCCTTTTTCTGTTCCTTCCAGAGGGTCGCCAGACAGGGATGGCATCGTGAGTATTGCCCAGCCCCCTGCTCCTCCAGGGTCACCTCCCCTGCCGCCGCCATCAGCACGTGTGAACGGTTTTCTGTTTAATATAGAAAATAAATGTAAAAATCCATGTTAAAGAAGGGCAAATCCCAGGTTTCCTATAAAAATATCAACAGAGGGGGACCTGAGGAGTGCCAGGGGCAGAGGGAGCAGGTGTCCTGCTAAAGCCCAGCTCCTCATCCTCCTTTCCACTCCTGCTAATTGGCTTGGGCCAGATTTGCTGCCTGACGAGTTCAGGGGGAATTGCCAGAGCAGCTGTTCCCAACCTTCATTTTTATTTTCTATATTAACCTGAAAACAAGTTTGTGGGTTTTTTTGGTGTTTGGTTGGTTGGTTGTTTGGTTTTATGTTATTGATGGTTTTTGGTTTCGTTTTTTTTAATTATTGCTGCTTTTATTCTGGGTGTTAGACTGAAATGTCCCTGCTAGAGCTGGGTAGGAGATGGGCCCTGTCTCCTTTAGTGTTTGATCCCAAAAATACGCTGGGTTCAGACTGGGCTTTATTTCTTCAGCAAATCCAGATTTTAGAATTTCACCTCAAAATAAAGATGCACCCCTCGTGAGGCTCAGCAGGGAGGGCAGTGCTGGGGGATCTTTTAAAAAGATAAAAATTTGGGGGGCCAAGCTGCTCCTTGCAAGAAATCATTTTGATTTTTTCCCCCAGTCTGACCCCAAATCCTCTGCTTTGGGCCTACCACTGCGTTTTTAAGCTGCTTATTAGGAAATAGAGATTAAAGTAAAGGTAAGGCTCTATTCAGCAGTGATAAAGGAATAAAGAACAGGGTCAGGCTGGACAAATTAATGAATGACAGGTTCAGGTTGGATAAATTAATAAAAATGTTTAGGCTGGATAAATTAACAAAGGGCAGGTTTAGGCTGGGTAAATTAATAAATGGCAGGTTTAGGCTGGGTAAATTAATAAATGGCAGGTTTAGGCTGGATAAATTAATAAATGGCAGGTTTAGGCTGGATAAATTAATAAATGGCAGGTTTAGGTTGGATAAATTAACGAGTTGCAGGTTTAGGTTGGATAAATTAATAAATGGCAGGGTTAGGTTGGATAAAAGTTGCAGGTTTAGGTTGGATAAATTAATAAATGGCAGGTTTAGGTTGGATAAATTAACGAGTTGCAGGTTTATGTTGGGTATCAGGGGAATTTCTCCACAGGAAAGGTGCTCAGGGAGGTTTGGAGTCCCCACCCCTGGAGGGACACCTGGATGTGGCACTTGGTGACAAGGTGGGGCTGGGGCACAGCTCGGATTGGATGATTCTGGAGGGTTTTTCCAGCTTTAGCTCTGTGAATATCCAGGGAACATCCCCAGGCTGTTCCCTCTTCCTGCAGAAATCCCATGGGCAGCTTTCCCTTGCCAGGTGCGGGCAGAGGGATCCCACGTGGCCTCTCCAGGGATGCAGAAATGCAAGTTTTAGGGAATAAAATGGATCTTCTGAAGGTGTTTGGGGCAGAGGGATTGGAGATGGAGACATTTCATATCGTTTTTCGTCCTCCAGACCCTTTTCCACATAATTTTTTGCAGGAGTCAAATCCTGACTGCTGAATAGAGCCCACAGGAAAATCTCCACCTTTAATCCCGGTGGAGCCACAGCTGAGCCTTCCTTTCCTGACAAATCCTTGTTCCTCAGTTCCTGAAACTTAGTTTTGTGCATTTAAAAAGAAAGCCAAAAAAAAAAGCAGCCGAGGAGCAGATATTTTAACCCTTTTTCTGCCACCCCCACACTTGCAGCAGCCCAGCCCCCATCCCAATGATCCAACTTCCAATAGCAAACCAGAGGGCACGCGGGAAGGAGGAAATAAAAACGGGGTAAGGAAACCTGAGCCCCTGTGGGAGCTGGAAAACAGGGAAGCATCCTTGGTTTGGATTCCTGAGTGCAGGAAAAACCCTTTAGGGTCAGCTGGTGGAAGTGGGGTTCAATACAAATGGGTGGGGGAAAAGCAGGAATCCCGTGGAACAGCATCCAGGATTCCCACGGAACAGAGTCCAGTGGAGGTTTTCCCACAGCTGAGTTTCCAAGGAAGCTGCTCCATCCTTGGGCAACGTGAGGGGCTGCATCCAGTCCTGGATCAGGGAGTGCATCCAGTCAGCCCCTCAACAGGGAAGGGAAACTTCCCTCTGGAAGCTCAAGGGAGCTGGATTATCCCATTTAGGTGCCCAAAACTGTGGTGGCCATGGGACTTTGGACGGGTTTGGGTGCCCAGAGCCAACCAGGAGAGGGTTGGAGAGGTGACAGATGCCTGGAGCCTCTTCTGGACGGGATTCCCTCGATCCCAGCAGCAGTTCCTCTGTGTGTTGGTGTTTCATGGCATGGACTCATCCCAGACCCTTCCCGTTGCTCCAGCCCGAATTCCCAACGCCTGGCACGTGGGATAACGGGGTCTGGATCCCTCTTGGGATTACCTTTTCTTGGGGAAGGGGTTTGTCTCCCAGGAAATATTTCCCCGTGGGTTTCCCTGCTCGCCTGGCACTGGGAGCTTCCCGAGGGCTGGAACATCCCAGCGCAGGAGAAACGGACATTTCCTCACTTTTCCCTAAGGAATGTTGGATGTCCACCCAAAGATTATTCAAAAAAATCCCTCCTTTCCCCTCTCTGGGGTGGGGGAGCCCCAGAGATGGGGAATGCTGTGGGATTTCTGACGTGGGTGTCCGGGATGTGCTGTGTTCCTGCTTCCTCCACTTGAACCATGGAATTTTCTTTTCCAGAAGAAAACCAACGGAGCCCCAAATGGATTTTATGCAGAGATCGACTGGGACAGATACGTAAGTGTCCCCTGGAGCTTCCCTGCATCCCATGGGAATCTCAGGCTGTTCCCACACTCATTTGGGGCTCTTTGGGGGAAATCAGCTCTGTCCAGACCCCAATTCCACACCTGCAGGCCAACCAGAATTCCCAGGAGTGAGGTGGCTCTGGAGAGCTCTGTCCCGCCCCAGGGGATGTTGCAGTTTACCCAGAGAAAACTTTGAATTGTGAACAAGGATTGAAACCTTTCCTTCTGCAAAATCAGTCGTGGAATTTGAGGTGCCCTTTTCCCTGTGTGGCCCCAGGGGCTTGGGCAGTGCAGGACATCCTTTTCCAGGGGAGGAAAGAGCTGCTCCAGCTTTACAGCAATTAACATTCCCAATTTTCCTGTTTTTTTTTTTTTTATTTTCTTGTTCCCTTTCCAGAACTCCCCTGAGCTGGATGAGGAGGGATACAGCATCCGACCCGAGGAACCAGGATATATCCTTTGGTTTTGGCTTTGCCTCTTGGGTTACAACCTCTAACAGGAGCTGGGGTGCACAGGCAGGTCACTGGCTATTATTATTATCATTATTATTATCATTNGTTATCTATATATATTATCTATAATCTATTATATATTACATATAATATAGTCTATACATTATTATCATCATTATCATTATTATCAATAATAATAATAATAATTATTTATTTATTTATTTATTTACTTTTCATTTGGAGCTGGTACTCCACAGATGCAGCTGAATTCCTGAGGGAATTACCTGAGGCATTTGGATTGTCTTTGATTCACTGCTATGAAATGAGTGTGGGGGGGAAACATCCCATGGGATTCTCCCTGGAGACCAAAATGTCCGTGGTGATCCTGGAGAGGAGGAGGATCGGGGGGGAGCCCTCAACAAGGAGGGGACAGCCAGGGAGGGGTCGGGCTCTGCTCCAGGGGACAGGAGCAGAGAGAACGGCCTCAGGATCCGGGGGAGCTTTAGGTTGGATATTGGGAAAATTTCCTCATGGAAAAGGCTGGTCAGGCATTGGGACAGCTGCCCAGGGCAGTTGTGGAATCCCCGTTCCTGCAGGGATTTACAATCCCTGTGGATGTGGCACTTGGGGACACGGGGCAGTGCTGGTTCTCTGTTCCTGCAGGGATTTACAATCCCTGTGGATGTGGCACCTGGGGACACGGGGCAGTTGTGGCATCCCCGTTCCTGCAGGGATTTACAATCCCAGTGGATGTGGCTGCTGGGGGCTGGTTGGACGCGAGTGTCCCACAGGGCTTTTCCACCCTGAACAATTCCACGCCACCCAGAGGTGGCTGCAGGCCCCGGGCTGGATTTGCCCCCGAGAGCAGCAGCCCCCCGCCCTGGCTGCGCGATCCCTGCTCGGGGTCAGCCTTCCGGGACCGCCGCGTTCCCGCTCTCCGGCCAGCCTCGGAGCCGAGGAAAACTCCTTAACCGTGCCGCACCTACCAAAGGAAAGCACTTCTACTCCTCCAGCGAGTCGGAGGAGGAGGAGGAGGCGCACAAGAAGTTCAACATCAAGATCAAGCCCCTGCAGGCCAAGGACGTCCTGCGCAGCGCGGCCACCGTGGACGAGCTCAAGGCCTCCGTGGGCAACATCGCGCTTTCTCCATCCCCCGTGGTGAGTCCCTCCGCTCTTCCCGCTCCTGCCCAGCTCCCGGGGCCCTGCTGGTCCCCCCAGACTGGGCGGGAGCTGCTGTTCCACGGGCTGTCCCTGTTTCGGCTCTGCTGCGCAGGGGTGTGGCCGCGGGTGTCGCTCAGTTCTGCTGAAATGATGTTTCCGGTTGAAAAGCGTCGTAAAAAAACCCCTTCCCGCTCATAAAAGAGATCAGGATGTGTTATTCCCTGGTTGTTTTGCCCCCCCTTCTCCTCATTTTTCAATGAGGAAAAAGGGGAGTTTCGATCGAGGGGAGTTTTCAGTCATCATCCTTCAGGGTCTTGCCCTGGTTCCCAAGCCAAGGGAAGCATCTGTGGGATTTTCCATGGGGTTTTAGAGGGATGTTTCTCACCCTGGAGGTGAATCCAGGCTCCTGGAAGGAAAGGTCATTTTTCCTTAGTCCATCCTGGCATAAAGGTCATCCCTCTCTGCTTTTCCAAAGGCTTGTTAAGTTTCTTGTTGGCTCATCCCGTGAAAAGATTGGATTCTGGGCTTTCAGGAGGTTTTCATGTGGGCTTTAGTGACTTCCCAGACAAAGCTTTCCATGATTTATAAATAACCTGGATCTGAAGCTTGGATGACTCTCCAAGCCAAAGTGAAATAAAATCCGTGTGTTTTGTTTCCGCTTCCCAACCAGGGAGCTTCTGTTTGTTGGCATTCCAGGATTAGAAATGGCAGCTGGATGCTTTGGGGAGCACAAAAATAGGGGGAAAATGAAAACCCAACCTCGAAATGAACAAATGAATAATGATGAGGATGATGATAATAATAATAACAATAGGAAAACCGAATTCCCGTGGAATGTGGATTTTACCAAATGCGATTTCTGTCTCCTCGTGGTGTTTTTCCTGCCAAGGCTGGGGGGTTTGGGAAGAGGGTGAGGAGGATCCCAGCGTGGGGTGGGCTGAGGGATTTGTGTGCTGGGTTGGAGGGGCCACTGCCGTGCTTGGGGTGATCCCCGGGGCTGGTGCCGGAGCCTCCCTGTGGAATGTGCTCAGGGAAAAGCCCGGCCAGGCTGGGCAGGAGGATCCCAAAGCCAAAGGGAACAGATGGGCCGGGGAGCGGAGCTGCTCCGGATCCTGGCAAGCCCTGGGCAGGAGCTGCCTGCAGGAATCTGGCATCCACAGGAATTCCAGATTTCCCCTGTCCTGGGCTTGTCTTCTCTCCCAAACCAGCACCACAGCCCTGCTGCCAGGGAGATCAGAAATCCCATGGGTTGGGCTGGGAGGGAGCTGAAGTCCCATTCCATGGGCAGGGCCACCTCCCACCATCCCAGGCTGCTCCACCTGGCCTGGGACATCGCAGGGATCCAGGGGCAGCACAGCTTCTCCGGGCACCCTGTGCCAGGCGCTGTGTCCGCTGTCACCGTCATTCCCAGCCCTCTGGACTGGGAGCTCTGCTGCCTTAACTGGGAACAAAGCAGGCTGGGAATGGCCAGTGGGGCCTGGAATGATAAAACAATGGAATTCTCTCCGTGAGATGGCTCAGACACAGCTTTTATATTTCCAAATGCTTCCTCTCCCGCCACTCTCCCATGCACTGGGTGAAGCTGGAGCACTCCTGCCCCTCTGCTTTGTCTTTAACCTGACACAAATCTTTGATTCTTCTTCATAAAAAAATCCCTCACCTTCTCATTCTCTCTCTTTTTTCTCTCTCTGCCTTCTTTTAGAGGAAAAGTCCGGTAAGAAATGCAATTTTTATCTCCTGGAATATTTGAACCCAGCTTTGTGTGCTCTTGTCCTGTCTCTAGAGCCGAAATGCCAAAAGCAAATAACACATCCTGCCCTTCTAGGATGAAGTTTAATTTCCTTTATCGCTGGCTTAGAGCATTTTAAAATAGAATGTGTAAAAATAGAGCTGGGCTTGGCTGTGAGCGTGCTTTGGGGGTGTAGTTTGGGTCCAAGAACTCGCACAAGGTGGGTAAGGGCTCGGTTCTACCTGGATTGTGGCGCATCCCAAGGTAGGAGAAGGCAGGAAACCCACCCCCGGTGCCACTGGGGCTTCTCCAAGAACAACTCAAAATTCTCTCTTTTGAGAATTTTGGGGAAATTGGGGAAATTCCCCCAGAACCTGTGGGAATTTCCCCCCATTCCCCAGGGGTTTGGGTTCCCCTGGGGGGGCGGCGGCTCTCCCGGGGTGCCCCACGGTGTGGTGGCTGTTGGGGACCTTGGGGTGCTGACGTGTCACTCTCTGACCAGGTGTCTCTTCTCTCCCCTCTCGCTGACCGCAGCGGCGCAGCCCGGTAAGAACCGCTCCTGGCCTGGGGGCTCCTGGCCTGGGGGGCTCCTGGGGGGCTCCTGGGGGGCTCCGGGCGTGGGCACGGCTGCCAGGGGTGTCACACTCCCGGCTGTGCCACCCCGGAGACGGTGGGAGCTCGATCACACGGGGGGCTCCTCGATGATGGGAACCCCCGGAGGTGCCGCTCTGGTTCCGGGATGGCCCCGCTCCCGTGCTTGGGAGGATTTGGCTTTTGCTCCGTGAGCCGTTGGCACAGCTGCCCATGGCAGTGCTGAGTCCCCGTTCCCAGAGGGGCTGAAAAGTCCCCGTTCCCAGAGGGGCTGAAAAGTCCCCGTTCCCAGAGGGGTTGAAAAATCCCCGTTCCCAGAGGGGTTGAAAAATCCCATTCCCACAGGAATTGAAAAGTCCCATTCTCACAGGGATTGAAAAATCCCCGTTCCCAGAGGGGTTGAAAAATCCCATTCTCACAGGGATTGAAAAATCCCCGTTCCCAGAGGTGTTGAAAGATCCCCATTCCCAGAGGTGTTGAAAGATCCCCATTCCCAGAGGTGTTGAAAGATCCCCATTCCCAGAGGTGTTGAAAGATCCCCATTCCCAGAGGGGTTTTAAAATCCCATTCCCACAGGAATTGAAAAATGCCCAATTCCCAGAGGGCTTGAAGACCCACAGGGATTTTAAATCCCTGTGGGTGTGGCGCTTGGGACAGCTCTGAAGGCAGAGCTGCCAGGGCTGGTTTCGTGTGGCTCAGGGGTTTTCTGTGGGGTTTTCTGCTCCCTGGAGTCCAGCCACCTCCAGGAAATGTCCCCTCAGACAGCTCCTGGCACCTCTGCTGGGCTGCCTTGCTCCTGGGGTGACAATGCCATGCGCCCCTGTCCATGTGCCTCCCACTCATTCCTGTGTTTCTCCTTCCAGGGGACGATTAAAAGGAATTTATCCAGTGAGTATCTCCTGCAGCCTGTGACAGCACCACTCGCTGCTCCTGCTGGAGGGGTTTGGAGAGCGGGGTGGGGGTGGAAAAGGAGTGAGTTAAATTTGGTTTAAAGTGATCCTGGCAGAGCTGGTGGCTCCCAAAGGCTTTCCTTGGAGAAGGGTGTGGAGCACATCCTGGGATTACCTGTAGCAGTGCAGTTCCCTGGTTTGGCGCTGCACAGAAATAAATCGGAATTCAAAGCCGATTTCTCCTGCCAGGATCTGCACAGCAGGGGGGGGATGGGACACCAGGTGTGACCCCCCCGTCACCGCCGGGTCTGGGGGCCCAGGGGGTGCTCTGGAGTGGGAATGGTTCTCACCCGTGTCTGTCCTGGCCCAGGTGAGGAGATCACGCGGCCCCGGCGCTCCACGCCCACGCCAGACCCCGCCAGGTCAGTGCAGAGCCCGGGGGGGATTATCCACGATTTGGGCTCCTCATCCCAGTGGGGGTTTGGAACGTTCCCCCCAAAAGCCAGTTTGGGGTTTGGGACATTCCCCCTTGTGCTTGATGGGGAGCTCGAGGGGTTAGAGGGGATATCGGGAAGGAATTGTTCCCTGGGAGGGGGAGGAATGGAATTCCCAGAGAAGCTGTGGCTGCCCCTGGATCCCTGGATTTCTCCTGGATAGGACTTGGAGCAGCCTGGGACAGTGGAAGGTGTCCCTGCCGTGGCAGGGGTGGCAGTGGATGGGGTTTAAGGTCTTTCCAACCGAAAGCATTCCGGGGTTTTGGCAGGACTGAGGGGCTGGTGGTGGTTGGGATGCTCAGTGGCCATCCCTGTTCTCCACCAAAAGCTCCAAGGACATTCCCTGCTGGAAGCCACCTTGAGCCTGATCCCTACGGGGAGCTGGCCAAGCTTTGGGGAGGATGTATTTATTTAGGACAGCAAGCATGCAAGTTTAAAAAGACAAAAAAAGACATGCAAGTTTTTATGGAATAAAGCCAAATCCCACCGGGAACATGCCCTGTGCAGCTCCAGGGCTCGACCCAAGGTGTTCTGGAGCACGGCCCAGATCTCAAGTATTTATTTTTTTAATCCTTTTCCGTGAAGTTTTGTCCAATCCTAAAGCAACTCGGCGTCCCAGCAGCTGCTGTGGCACCGCAAGGTTGGCACCGTGGTGCCAGCGCTCTCCTTTCCCTTTTTCCCACCCGGAATCCTGTGTTTGGCCAGCTCCTCGTTGGGCCGGGATAAAACAAGTCCTTGGAAAGATTTGCGTTTGCCTCAAAGGCGGGCTGAGAACACAAACCTGCCCCTCACGGCTGCCCTGTGCTCGTCTCACCCCACAGCAAGAAAGCCGGGGAGGATCCGGCGGCGCTGGCCCCACTCTTCGGGCCCCCGCTGGAGTCGGCCTTCGAGGAGCAGAAGTTGGACGGTGAGTTTGGGGCATGGCGGGGGACTTTGGGAGAGGGCGACTTTGGGACTTGGGTTGCTTGGGAGAGGGTGACTTTGGGAGATGGAGACTTTGGGAGATGGAGACTTTGGGAGATGGAGACTTTGGGAGATGGAGACTTTGGGAGATGGAGACTTTGGGAGATGGAGACTTTGGGAGATGGAGACTTTGGGAGATGGAGACTTTGGGAGATGGAGACTTTGGGAGATGGAGACTTTGGGAGATGGAGACTTTGGGAGATGGAGACTTTGGGAGATGGAGACTTTGGGAGATGGAGACTTTGGGAGATGGAGACTTTGGGAGATGGAGACTTTGGGAGATGGAGACTTTGGGAGATGGAGACTTTGGGAGATGGAGACTTTGGGAGATGGAGACTTTGGGAGATGGAGACTTTGGGACCAGGTGACTTTGGGACCAGGTGACTTCAGGACCTGGTTCTTTGGGAAATGGTGACTTCAGGAGATGGCTCTTTGGGACCAGGCGACTTCAGGACCTGGTTCTTTGGGAAATGGTGACTTTGGGAAATGGTGACTTCGGGCAGTGGCAGATGACAGTGGCATCTCCCGGCAGGGACAGGGAAGGTTCTCCAGTGCTGGCAGGGGTGGAGCCCCCATCCCTGGGGGGCTCCCAAAGCCATGTGGATGTGGCACTTGGGGACACGCTCGGGGGTGGGATTGGCTCCCAGGGCTTTTCCCAGCAGAACAATTCCCTGATTCCTGAGTTCCTGCTGGAGGAGGAAGAGGCCCAGGCAGGGCTTGAAGGACGGGCGGCCGCGTTCCTGCCCGGGGTTAATTCGGGCTGGGTGGAAAAAGAGTTTGGAAACTTAATTGCTTAAGTCAATTAGTTAATTACAAGGTCTGGGAGAGATCCTGACAGGGAACAGCTCAAGAATATCCAAACTCAGGATTTTCCACTCAAACCATCAGCCTGGAGCAAGGAGGGGTTTAACTCTATGCAGGATTCTGGAGGCAGCCGTTGGACAAACCTTGCACTCTCCATTCTTAGGAGATGCCATCTCAAAAATGTCATTTTTTCCCCCTCCTTTAACACTGTGTTTCCTTCCAAACCTGATTTTTCCCAGCTTTCCCAAAGCACAGGGACCTTGCAGGCCTTGTTTTCCCCAAAGCCAACCCCATTCATGCCCTGGAGTGGGTCCTTCCCAGAATTTTTTCCTCTTCCTCCTGGAGCCTCCTGGACTTCAGGGAGTGGCCACTGCCCTTGTAGCCTCGTTATGTCCTGTCATTAACAACTCCAGTTAATTCTTCTAATCAAAGCAATGTTTGTAAGCAGTTCTCTGCACAAAAAAACTCCGAGAAATCTAAATTATATATAAAAATATCTTTTTTTCCTCCCCCTTTATTCCCTGGGAACGCAATTATCTTTTCATTTTAATACCTGATGGGGATTTTTATTTTTGATTATCCTAGAATTCCAGACAATTTTTGCCATCAAGACAATGTTTTTCTTCCCATAATAAGCCTCCAAACCCATCCCTGGCATTGTTTTGTTTGTCAAGCAGCATAAGTGTCAAACTAATTGAACATCCTGCTTCAAAATCAGACAGGATTTTAATTATCCACCATTACAGAACCCCCTGTCTTTAATTAATGAGTTTTCTGTCGCTGTCTGGGCCCTCTTTTCCCAGAGCCTGAGTGTCTCATCTGCGTGTTTGGGTGATTGGAAGAAAACATTTGGTTTTTTCATTGTTTTCAATGTTTATTTTTGATTTTTCAGCTGCTCTGGACCAGCCTGAGATATGGGGGTCAGTCCAGCCCATCAACACAAACGTAGAGTCCCCAAAACTTCCAAGACCTTTTCCAACTGGAAGTAAGTGACCATAAAAATAAATTAATATATCCAGAAATCAGCTCAAAGATTGGATTTTCCCCATCCAGGCTGTGCAATTCCATAATATTTTAAATTAAAGGTTTTATTTTTTCCCCGTGTTTGACTTGGGTTACAGCACTGTGGGGTGGAGGAGGGAGTGGGATTGATCAGGGTTGGGATGGATCCTGATCCTGCACGTTCATGCCGTGGTTACTTGGCTGGAAAAGTTGGAAGCACCGGTTTTTCCAGGATAACAGCGGGAAGAGCAGCACAGCCCCGAATCGCTGACTTTTAGCGCAGCTTTCCCTCTGCCCGGGGCAGCTGGGGAACAATTTCCTTTGCAGAAATGCCCCTGTAAAGCACCGCTGGTTCGGTTCATTAGCCACTGTTAATTAGCCCCAGCATTCCCGATCCCGGGTTCGCATCCCGGATCCTCGTGGGATGGGCGCGGGAGAAAGGCGGAGGCAGCTCCGCGCCTCAGAGAACGCAGGTTTAATTAAAATGCTAATTTAGGGGTTTGAAACGGGAGCGCAGGCTGAGATGTAAAAAAAGGGGGGAAAATTCAATCAGACCCAACAAAAATTAATTCCCACAGCCAGAGGGCAGGGATGGATGGGATACCGGGAAGGAATTCCTCCCTGGGAGGGTGGGGAGGGATGGGATGGAATTCCCAGAGAAGCTGTGGCTGCTCCATCCCTGGAAGCGTCCAAGGCCAGGCTGGACGGCGCTTGGAGCTCATCCCTGCCTTATCCCCTTTTCCCAGCAATCCCGTTTGATACCGCGCGGGATGTCCGGCTCTTCCTGCTGCTCTCCAGCTGAACTTTCCCCCCCTCTGTGCTCTGTTTCAGCCCCTCCGCCGCTCCCCCCGAAGAACATCCCGGCCACGCCGCCGCGCACCGGCTCCCCCCTGCCGCTGGCACTCGGTAACGGCTCCGGGCACCGCCCGCGGGGACACCGGGGCGACGGGTCCCAGTCCCGGCTCTGGGGGGGACAGGTCCCATTCCCGGCTCTGGGGGGGACAGGTCCCATCCCCGGTTTTGGAGGGGACAGGTCCCATCCCCGGTTTTGGAGGGGGACAGGTCCCATCCCCGGTTTTGGAGGGGACAGGTCCCATTCCTGGCTTTGGGGGGAGGGACAGGTCCCTTTCCTGGCTTTGGAGGGGACAGGTCCCATCCCCAGCTCTGTGGTGGCACTGGGTGGGACAGGTCCCCATGGCTGCGTTTTGGGCACGGATTTGGTCCCTGTGCAGCCGCTTCCGATGGAATTCAGAGAATTCCAGACTGGGCTGGGTTGGGAGGAACTTCTGTCCTGCCCAGTTCCCCGTCCCGCGGGCAGGGACACCTCCCGCTGTCCCGGGGGTGCTCCAAGCCCCGCCCAGCCTGGCCTCGCGCCCCTCCAGGGATCCAGGGGCAGCCGCAGCTTTGTGGCGTTTCAGTGGATGCTGCGGTCGAAGCAGCACGAAGATATTTTTAGCTCCCGAGCTGGTCTCACCCTGGTGAAATTAATGTTCTTTACACCATCCCTGCCTTCGGCTCTGGGAATGCTGCGCGGGATTGGCCTTAATCTCCTGCTGAAAACTGGGATATATTCCCAGTATTTCCCATTCTGCATGGCCCGTGCTGAGGAAACAACGGGGTGTGCAGGGCCTGCCTGTGGCAGGGAGCTGCTCCTGCATTCCCAGCCCCCCAAATTCCTCCTGAAAAGTGGGAAAAGCCCCCCTGCTGCAGCCCAGGGGCAGGGAAATGGCGCTGGGAATGAAGGACAACCCGAGGGCAGGGACAGGAAGGTGCTGGATGAAGGCAGGGGCCATCAGGTGCTTCCAGGCATATAATTCATGGTGCTGGCTGCTGGAAAAGCAGGATGTGAGAGGGAAGCAGCGCCTTTGGAGGGGGCAGACAGAGCCCCTGGGGGTGAAACTCCTTGGCCACAAAGAGCTGCCCTGCTGTGCCCTTCCCCATCTCATCCGTGCTCCCATCTCCCGATTTTCCTGCTGGCGGGAGCTGCCAGGCCGGCAGCGTGTCCGTGTCCATCCTTCCATCCCTTCCCAGCAGCAAATGCCGGATCATTTGCTGGGCTGTGCCGAGTGTCTCTGTAAAACGAGTGGCTGAGGTGTCTCCGTCTGGTCTGGCAAATTCCTCTCTCATCCCCTCCCGCCCCAAATGTGGAAGCGGGGATGGGTCCCCAAACTGCAGGGGCGGGGATGGGGTGACGCTGCCACGAGGATCCCAGAGGGCGTTTGGTGTTAGGATCTCCCTTGCCTGGGTGTGAAGGGCTTGGCTGATGGATCCGTGCTGGTTCTGGAGCCAGGTGGGAATGTTGGTGTGTGGTGGCTCGGTGAGCAGAGCCCGAAATCCCAATCTGTGCCCCGAAATCCCAATCTGTGCCCCGAAATCCCAATCTGTGCCCTAAAATCTGGCTCTGTGCCCTGAAATCCCAATCTGTGCCCTGAAATCTGGACCTGTGCCCTGAAATCCCAATGTGTGCCCCGAAGTCCCAGTCTGTGCCCTAAAATCCAGCCCTGTGCCCCGAAATCCCAATGTGTGCCCTGAAATCTGGCTCTGTGCCCTAAAATCCCAATCTGTGCCCTGAAGTCACAATCTATGCCCCAAAATCCAGCCCTGTGCCCTAAATTCTGGTTCTGTGCCCCGAAATCCCAATCTCTGCCCTAAAAACCGGCCCTGAGCCCCAAAATCCCAATGTGTGCCCCGAAATCCCAGTCTGTGCCCTGAAACCGGTCTCTGTGCCTGTGAGGTGTACTTGGTTTTATTTGTTTTGGGGGTTTTTTTAGGGTCAGGATTAAAAGCGTGAGAGAGAGGATTTTTGTTTGGCTTTAGCTGTTCATTGTTTTTTACTCATGTTGTAGTTTTACTGCCTGTGAGCGTTTTTATACGCTAAGTTAATAGAGTAGAAGTGGTGCTTTGAGTTTCGTTTTGGAGGTTTTTTTTTTTTTAAGCTTCAATTACTTAATTATGAGAAGTTAACGAATTTATTTTTATTGTTAACTTAATAACTAACTACTTGTGTTTTGTACTGTGGATTTTAACTAATTATACAAAATTACTTAAACTTGTGAAGAAGAAGGACTAACCTACACTTGAATATTTTTATTTTGTTATATATATTATTATATTTTGAAACTTTAAATTCTAAATTTTTCACTTTGTGATGAAACGCACTTTTATTTAACCATATACTTATAATTTTAGCGTTATTACTTAGTTTTGGAAGCTTTTTCTGTGGCCTTNCAAATTACAAATAATATAACAATATAATAATTAATGTAACATATTATATATTATATAGTATATATTATTCTCTATATTATACTATATTATATATAGTATATTATAATGATATAATTAATATGTGTTATATATTATACTATTTATTGTTGTATTATATAATATGTTATTAATGATAGTTATATTAAATACT
>WAAG01033065.1:35308-63725 GCA_013390105.1 Tichodroma muraria
GGGGGGGTGGGATGGTGGCGGTGGAAGATCATTTTCCAAACGTTTTGAAAGCCTCATTCCAAAGCCTGGGGGATTTTTGGTGATTATTTATTTGCCCATCGAGTCAGGCTGGGGGGCACGGTGAGCTGCCGGGGCTGGGGCAGCGGGGCCGTGGTGCCCGGCAGGTGCCAAGGGGGGCTCTTGCTCTGTTGCAGGCTCGTCACGGGGCCCCAGCCCCCTGACCATGGGGGCACAGGACACCCTGCCCGTGGCTGCCGCCTTCACCGAAACCGTCAACGCGTACTTCAAAGGGGCTGACCCCAACAAGTAGGTGCCGACCCCCGGGGTCGGGGTGTCCCTGGGGGGGAGGCTGGGGTGGGGACAGGTGGGGACAGGTGCTGGAGAGGCTTTGTGAGGGATGAGGAGGGGCACAGGAGGTGACGTGGCCTGGGGTGTCGCTGCTGCGGTGCCATGAAAACGCGTCACCTTTCCGGTTTGAAAATGTTTCTGCTGCGGGGAAGGGAGGTGGGGACTGGGTGTGAGGGCAGCACTGGAAGGGGGCAGGGGGGCTGCAGCCTTCCCCTCCCATGCCTGGCCAAAACGGGATGGCATTCCAACAGAAACTTGGAGGGTTTCTCCCACCTATGTTTTAAGACCCTCTAATAGATAAAACCCCAGGAGGGCAGATTGAAGACAAATTAATTTCACTGAAATACCGCGTGACAGCAGCTTTAAACAGGGCAGTGACACTTAAGAAGATCCCTGCCAGCCCTTGCGCTGTTCCTGCTCTCCCTGAGGCCACCAGAGATGTGACAGGGGGGGACGGGGGGCTGTCCCCACACCTTCCGTGGTGCAGGGCCTCCCTCGCTGCGGCGTTTTGAGCCCCCTTTGCTCCCTCCCCTGGCTCTCCGTGCTGGGCGCTGCAGGTGCATCGTGAAGATCACGGGGGAGATGGTGCTGTCCTTCCCGGCGGGCATCACCCGACACTTTGCCAACAACCCCGCTCCAGCCGTGCTCACCTTCCGCGTGCTCAACTTCAACAGGCTGGAGCACGTCCTGCCAAACCCCCAGCTGCTCTGCTGGTAAGCCCTTCCCTCAGCAGCATCCCAGGGGACGGCGGGATTCCAGGGAAACAGGAGGTTTGCAGAATTATATGGCCTGAAGTGCCTTCCTTGGAAGCGTGAGCTGCTTTTGGGAATGAAACTCTCAAGCCCTTAAATACTTGATAAAATCCCAGAATGGTTTGGGTTGATAGATATCAGGATTGTCCCATGGGCAGGGACACCTTCCACTGTCCCAGGCTGCTCCCAGCCCCAGTGTCCAGCCTGGCCTTGGGCACTGTCAGGGATCCAGGGGCAGCCCCAGCTGCTCTGGGAATTCTATTCCAGGGCCTGCCCACCCTCCCAGCCAGGAATTCCTTCCCAATATCCACCTAAAGCTACCCACTTTAGCTTAAAGCCATTCCCTGTGTCCTGTCCCTCCAGGCCTTGTCCCCAGTCCCTCTCCAGCTCTCCTGGAGCCCCTCCAGGCCCTGCCAGGGGCTCTGAGCTCTCCCTGATCCTTCTCCTCCCCAGGTGAGCACCCCCAGCTCTCCCAGCCTGGCTCCAGAGGGCTCAGCCCTGCAGCAGCTCCGGAGCCCCCAGCAGGGCTCCACATCCTCGTGCTGTTGGCCCCAGGGCTGGGGCAGCTCTGCAGGTGGTTCTGCTCTCACCTGAGAGGAACAGAGGGGCAGAATCCCCCCTCCACCCCTTTTCTGCTCTCACACTGGGGGATCAGCTCAGGGCATGGGGGATTCTGAATCCCAGTGCAGATGGATCAGGACAAGCCGGAGTTGTGTGGGAGGGAGCCAGTATTCCTCTGGAGGTGGGATTGAGTGCAGCCCCTGTGCTGTGCAGAACAGCTCTCTCCTGCCCAGGCAGCTTATCCAAAGGGTTCATTCTCCTCTGTGCAGTGACAGCGTGCAGAGTGACTCCAACTCCAAGGAGTTCTGGGTCAACATGCCAAATCTGATGACTCACCTAAAGAAGGTATCGGAACAGAAACCTCAAGCCACCTATTACAATGTGGATATGCTCAAATACCAGGTAGGGGTTTTTTTGTGAGATAAAACTGTGCCAAAAAAAAAAAAAAATTAAAAAAAAGTGTGGTGATTATGGCTGTGAAAAATGGTGTTTCCCTAGTGCAGAGTGGAGCTAATGTGAGGTGGGGGCTTGTTGTCCCACTGTCCCTTCAGTGTGGCACTGGGTTGTCTGGCTTTAAGCCAGGTACTAAATTCAGCGGGAATTCGAGGTCTTGCCTCCAAATGCGATGTCCGCGTCTGTAAAATGGGATTTCTCCCTTCGGCCCTATGGAAACTAAATGTTTTTTCTGTCATTTTGGAAGGTGTCTGCCCAGGGTATTCAGTCTACTCCATTAAACCTTGCAGTGAGCTGGCGCTGTGACCCTGCAAGCACTGACCTGCGCATCGACTACAAATACAATACAGAGGCAATGACCACCCCGGTAGCTCTAAACAACGTCCAGTTCCTCGTCCCCGTCGACGGAGGAGTAACCAAACTTCAAGCTGTGCTTCCTCCTGCTGTCTGGTAGGGATTGCTCGTCCTGTCCCTGCCGTGTTCGAATTCCCATCCTGCTGCAGGAGGGGCTGTGGGCACGCTGGGGACCCAAACCTGCCCTCCTCTTGTGGGAGGAAAACATTTAACCCCACTCGGATTCTCTTTCTCTTGCCATTCCCAACAAGAAAATGGTTAGAGATGAAGGGATATGTGCAGGCAGCAGAGCATCAGCCCTTATTTTGTGTTTTGGCTGCTTTATCCAGGGTTTAGAGGGGTGCACAGCCAGGCACTGGCAGCTGGGGCTGCCCCTGGATCCCTGGCAGTGTCCAAGGCCAGGGCTTGGAGCACCCTGGGACAGCGGGAAGTGTCCCTGCCTATGGCAGGGAGTGGGACTGGATGAGCTTTAAAATCCCTTCCAACCAAAGCAGTCTGTGATTCTGGGATTCTATGGAAGGATGTGTGGCTGTCACTGCCGTAGGCTCTGCCACATTTCCATGTCTCTTGCCCGTTGCTCACCTGCAGTCCTCACAGCAATCATAAGTCCATCCATGACCCAGCATTGTGAAACCCAAATCCAAGCTCCCAGAATTGCTGCTCCAGAGAGCGGCACCAGAGCAGTTCCCCCCTCCCCGTGCCAGCCTTTAGCAAAATTCAAATTATTCCTTGGCAATTTCTTGATTCCTACAGAAATGCTCTTCTCCATGTGTTTGCAGGAATGCTGAACAGCAAAGGATATTGTGGAAGATCCCTGATATCTCCCAGAAGTCAGAAAATGGAGGTAATCCTGCAAATGTGCACGTCATTAACTAGGAATCCTTCAGTCAGACACTGACCCGCTGGTGGTGCCAGCACACGAGCCCAGACACTCGGATTCCTGCTGGGGCTTGCTGGGGACAAAGCCATTTAATTTTGGAGCTTAAAAAGCAGGGCTGTGTGCCACCAGCGCTGCTCTGCCAAGGGATGCACCTTGGCATCCCGAGGGGCTCTCACACCCCGGCTTGGGATTGGTGGTTTGCCAAGTCCTTGGCTCCCTGTATTCCGAGGCTGAGGCCCCACTTGCATCCCTGTTGGGAGGATTGCTGTCTCCTGCAAGAGGTTTTCCATGTGGAAAGCTGTTCCTAGCGCTGGGATGTGTGAAAAGCTGGATCCTGCAGGGAGGATGAGGATGAGGATGGGGATGGGGATGGGGATGAGGATGAGGATGAGGATGAGGATGGGGATGGGGATGAGGAGGATGAGGATGGGGATGAGGATGAGGAGGATGGAGATGAGGATGGGGATGAGGATGGGGATGAGGATGAGGATGGGGATGAGGATGAGGATGGGCGGTTTGGCTCTGCCGTGCCCCGGCGATGCTGCGGGGTCGGGCCCCGCCGTGGCTCCGGCGCGGCGCTTTGGGCACCCCCTTGCCCGTGCTAAAAATGCTGCGAGTGCCCCCCCGTGCTCACCGGGGTCTCTCTGGGGTTTCAATCGCAGGTGTGGGGTCGCTGCTGGCGCGGTTCCAGCTGTCGGAGGGGCCGAGCTCCCCGGCGCCGCTGGCCGTGCAGTTCACCAGCGAGGGCAGCACCTTGTCCAGCTGCGACATCGAGCTGGTGGGCGCCGGGTACCGCTTCTCCCTCATCAAGAAGAGGTTCGCGGCAGGTGGGTGCCTCCCCGGCGGCTCCTTTGGGATGCCGGTGTCCCTGCAGGTCCCCTCTGGCCGTGCCGGGGTGCTGGCAGCGCTGGTGCTGCGGGTTTGGTGGCTGCTCAAGGCCAGAGCTGCTGCAGCTCGGGCAGGCTGGGGCCAGCAGCTCCCCTGCATGAAATAAATCCTGCTGCCACTTACCAGCCTTGGATCCCACGGCTCATTCCTGCTCCTGCATGAAAGGCAAGGGCTGGCATCTCCAGGAAGAGTTTTGCCCCGTTGTTGCAGAGAATGATGAGGATTTTTCCTTGTGCCCACCGCTGCAGAGAATAACGAGGATTTTTTCCTTGTGCCCACTGCTGCAGAGAATAACGAGGATTTTTTTCCTTGTGCTCATTGCTGCAAAGACAAGGATCTTCCCGTGGGCCGCAGGGCTGGTGGAGGTGGGCAGAAACTCCTGGGAATCAGGGCTGCTCCCTCCCCCCAGCTGATTTCTGATCCCATTTCTAGGTAAATATTTGGCGGATAACTGATGGAAGCTTATGCAAGTCTGTGGAAAATACTATGGAAAATACCCGAGGACTGCTGTGCGTGGAACGGGTTTTAATTACAGTTTAAGGAAAATGAACTAAATCCTGCACTCGGGACATTTCTGTTGGAAGTGTCAACAACTTTCAGCATTTTTTTTTCCTTGGAAAACACCGTCTTGACCAGTCCTCCAGTATTTACTTCTAGATGTAACATTGTTAATGGTTTTAAAATGTAATTATTGTATTTGTAAATTGTACTCATTCCAGTAAGGCTGTATTTTGGCAGTTAGACACTTGAGTTTTAGCATTTTACCATTCATGAAATGGATGTAATTTAAACTGTGGTATATAAATCTAATAGTAGTACTGTTGAATGGCACAATGCTTACAGAGGTAGATTGCATTTTGTCAATATATACAACTTAAATACGATACTGGTAGCTGTTATGAAGGGGGTGCCTCATCAAAAGAGAGTTCAGTAGAGCCCACAGGCTGATTTAATTTTCCTTCAGTCCTTAGTACGTCTCACAGCAATCAATAAAAAGCTCAGCCTTCAGGTTTAGCTGGTTTAACTCCAGAAGAATATTGTTGCAAAGGTGGAGGCTCCTTGGGCAGACTCCCAGGAAGAAACTCTCACTTCTGCAAGGAGTGTTTACTCCAAATTTCCAGCCCCGTGTTCTCTTACAGCTGCAGATTCCCTGTTGGAATCCCAGCAGCTCTTCCCTGCCCCATGCCCGTGCATTTTGCAGGGATGCAGATGAGGAAAGAGGCAGCAAAGAGGCTGGGGGGTCACTCTGAGCTCGCAGCACTGGCAGAAAGTGTCAGTGCTGGGTTTAAGGATGTGTTTTCTGAGCCGCCGCCGGATGCTCGGTTGCGTTCTTACGTTGCTTTGCTGGCTTTTTTCTGCCTTTCCCCCCCAGTTTTGAAAGCTCTGCGGGTTTACAGAATGCTTTAAAGAATTGCAGCCGCACCTGCTTCTCTATTTTAGCACTCAGGCAGGAAAATGTGTATGGAAAAACACTGGGAAACAAATTCCCCAGGGAACAGGAGGAGCACGGGGGCTGTTGATAGCAGTCAGGGCAGGAGCCCAGCTCGCCAGCATTGGGAGCAGCTGCCTCGTAGAGATGGGAAAACACATGGAAGTGCTAAACTGGAGAATGGGGGACAAAATATTATCCCTCTGTGTTTTCCCTGTCCCACTGTGTGCTGCTCATTCCTGTGGATCTTGGTCTCTTCCTACTCCTGGCAACGCCGTGGGAGCGTTGGTGGCATTCATGGTGCTGCAGCTGCCGAGCTGAGCTTGTCAAACAGGAGAATTTGGCAATGGTGGGAGGGAAAATGAAGGAATCTTTGTGAAATTAAACACAGATGCGTGGAGGAGCACAGGAGCATCCACTGAATGGGACTTTGGGAATGTGTAAGATGATAAAAAGTGCTGATTGTACAAGTGTTGCCAGGATTAGGGTGGTGCATTTACGCTGGAAAACAGCCTGGGCCTGTTGGGAAGTGCTTGCTCACGGAGCGGTTTGATGTAGGAAAACAGAGATCTGTGCCCATCTTCGAAGAAGGAAGAAAATGTGGGGATATTTCAGGTGTGAGGTGGCTCCCAGGCTGAGATATGGGGGGTGAGCTGTGTGGGAGTTGACAAAGGGCAGCATCGGGAAAGGAGAAGCACAATTCACTCCTGCAGCTTCCCACAGATTCCTCACAGATTTTGGGAGTGCACTCCCCAGTGTTCCACTCCATGGATGATTTTCCCCCTGAACTGGAAATTTGTATAAAGTGTGGAGCTCACCCCTTTCTGGCACAGAAATATAGGGCAAACCCTAAGAATCAGGTTTATGGTATGTACAATTGTTCCAAATCCATCCTCCCAAAAGAGATCTACGACATAGACCTGAAAAAAAATGGATTTATAATGTAAATATTACCAGAACATAGAGATTTTACTTTATATTTCATTTGAAAGACAAGGTGTTTACATTAGCATTGGGTTTTTGAGTGCTTTTTAAACAGAAAAACCCATAACCCAAAGCTCCCAAGCTCATCCTGTTTGAGCTGGTGAACAAAACAGAAGTCACTTTTTAGGGATGCAGCCCTTACGGCCTGGGGAGAGGGACGGGAACAGGCTGGGACATTTTGTCCTGTTTCTGGGACATGTGGGATGTGCCAGCACTCCCAGCCCCACAGGGACACAGTCCCAGCTCCAGCCACCGGCAGGTGACACCAGCCCTGTGACACTGGGACCAAAAGCAGCGATCTGGGTCCGGTTTTCCCACCCTGCTCTTGCCAGGTTTTGGCACGGTGTTTGCTCAGAGTGGCCCGGGGGAGCTGGGTTTGTTGGGAGTTTGGTGAGAGCACCTGGCTCCAGAGAGGGACCTGTAGTGTTCAGGGCATTGAAGCTCTGCAGGCTTCTCTTCTTCTGTGGCTTTTAGGAAATTCTGTGTATTTTCAGGGAATTTGACTGTTTGGGGTTGCCTGCCCCTAACTTGCAGAGAGCAGCTGCAGCAGCAGGGAGGTGAAATGGCAGTGACTTGGTTTCATATGGATCCCAGACTGCTTTGGGTGGGATGGGTTCTTAAAAATCACCCAGTGCCACCCCTGCCCTGGGCAGGGACACCTTCCACTGTCCCAGGCTGCTCCAGCCTGGCCTTGGGCACTGCCAGGGATCCAGGGGCAGCCCCAGCTGCTCTGGGAATTCTATTCCAGGGCCTGCCCACCCTCCCAGCCAGGAATTCCTTCCCAATATCCACCTAAAGCTACCCACTTTAGCTTAAAACCATTCCCCGTGTCCTGTCCCTCCAGGCCTTGTCCCCAGTCCCTCTCCAGCTCTCCTGGAGCCCCTCCAGGCCCTGCCAGGGGCTCTGAGCTCTCCCTGGATCCTTCTCCTCCCCAGGTGAGCACCCCCAGCTCTCCCAGCCTGGCTCCAGCCCTCGGAGCATTCCCAGAGGGAAGCACCACAGTTCTGTTTCCCAGCAAGAAACTTTCTTTTTCCAAGTCAGGCTGAGGCTGGAGAGGGGCTCAGCCCCCTGGCACTGCCCAGCCCTGGCACCCCTGAGCTCAGCAGCACCGGGATCCATCCGAGTAAACAGAAGGATAAATAAAGGAGGCATTCAATAATAAAAATGTGGATGCATGCACAGAAAGGCTTTAGCTCCGTTCCTTCCATGGACCTTTCCCTTTAGTCTCTGTCCTCAGCAACCTCTCCCAAAGGAATTTTTCCCTGGGAATTTGGCAGCCCACACCTGCAGGGTCAAGGTCCCACTGGCAGAGCAGGAGAGTTTTTCCCCATGGACACCTTCAGACTCAGAATCTTACATGGTAGGAGCAGGAAGTCATTTTTTTGCCACCTTTCTGCTGTTTGTTGCAAACAGTCACAATTCTCTGCCAGCTCACGGTGCTCCTCACAGGAGGCCTTTCAGAGTAGCTTTCTACTTTAAAAATATTTCTTAATAACTCTGAAATCTCTCTATAATAGGAAAAAACACCAAATAATGAGCTTTTCATTTGGTGTCTGCATTTGTTCTTAAATATCACTGCCCTGTTTAAATCTTCTTGGTTTTGCTGTCATTCAGTATTTCAGTTAAATTCATTTGTTTTCACTCTGCCCTTTCAGGTTTTATCTATTAATTTTTAGGACATAAGTGGGAAAACCCTGGAAGTTTCTGTTGGAAAGCCCTCCCTTTTTAGCCAGGCAGAGCAGGGATGGGAAGGGAAAGTGCAGCCCCCCTGGCACCCTTCCTGTGCTGCTCTCTGAAGTTCCTTCAGCAAGATCATCCTAAAAAAAGAGTCACCAACTCTCTTTCTCCCAGCAGAAGCATTTTTAAATGCACTGGAGTGCACTGAAAAGGTGACAGATTTTTAATGTACTTAAGAGAGAGTCAAACTTTTTTTCCCCCTACCCTTTTGATGTTTTTATGTAAAAATATCTTGATTAAAACCCTTGATTTTGAAGCTTGTCGTGACCAAAATCCGTAACATCATCCTGTTGTACTTTTCAGGTTAGAAATTACTGTCTCAAAGATTTCATTTCATAGCCAGAATTCTTCTGTTCCTCTTTTCCTCACGATTTCCCAAGGAAATGAATCTGTGTAGAGCTGGGGAAGTTTTATGATAATCACGACTATTCCAGTCAGGATTTTAATTCTTCTTTCGCTGCAAGGCAAGGAAAAGATTTGCAGGGATACACCCTGCTCCTGCCTGGCTTCCCCCGTCCCTTCAGGAGGGATGATGCTGCTGGCAGTGGTTCTTGGAACCAATTGATGGTGGTGATGCTCTTCAAAGGTTTGTGCACAAGCAGGATGTGGTGGAGCACACCAGATCGCAGTGAGGCTCTTGGGATACCTTGTTCATCCTTTAGAAATCCCAGGTTTTCCGGGGCAGCGGGAATTGCTGTGGATGTGCTGTCCCGATGTTGGGTTCCTCACCCATGCGGGAAGGGGGTTTTCACTCCCCAATGTTCTAAGGTTGATGAAATCCCCTGGCTGCTTGGATGACATCAAACACACGGGGACGTGCCGCGGTCTGAGCCAGGAATTGAGTCGGGATGTGTCGGGAAGCTCCCAGGGCGGGTGGGAGGAGGGCCCAGGGTGTGGGACAGCCCCACTGTGACACCCCAGCAGTGAATCCGATACCCCCAGGTATCACCCTGGACCATTTAATGAACTCCCTCGTGTATAAAATGTTTATAAATATTTGTGGATGAAGATACACAGGTCTATTTTTAAGATTTAAGTTAAATAAGTTAATGAATGGCTGGCCTTTTCTGCCTAAACGTGCAATGAGATATAATATACCTTTAGTCTACGATGGCCTACGTACTGCTTAGTCTGTGATGAAAACTTTGCTGCTTTCCTACTGTTCTCAGAGAAAAAAAAATCTATTAAAGACGTACAGGTTTGTTGCACAGGGACTACTGCAGCGAAGCTTTGTATTTGACCACTGGTAATATGAATGTGTTGTATTGACTTGTTGAAGATAATCATGAAACAACATATTTTAAATGTTACTTGCCTTATAGATTAGAGTACGACTATGTGGATATCATTTTTGTAAATACTGTTTTTTATAAATGTCTCTCCTCCATCCTCCCCATCACCCATTTCACCGACTCTCAAATATGCAATTATTTACCATGCAGAGCGTTGTGACAAAGAAATCCCCACGTCAGAACAAAGTTTATTCATTCTATACATAAGAACCACATGAAATACCCAACTGAGTTGCAATTTAAATGTGATTATTATTATTATTTTTCCTTGAAAATAAACAAAAAAATGTAAAACATTTCTTTTTCTGAGCGAGTTTTGCTTCCACGTGCAGGAGCACCCAGAGGAGCGGGCAGAGGGATTGAAGACTGGCCAAAAAGGGCCAAAAAAGGGTCCCTGTCCCAAAAACCATCTTTGCTGCTGGAGTTCTGTGCAGTGTCCCAGCATGGGGACAGGTCGAGGGTGGCATGTGGGGACACATGAGGATCCACAGGGAGCGTGGGGACGGATGGAGCTTGAGGGAATGGGGCTGTGGGGCTTGGGGGACCTGTGGGGGCCGTGGGGACACTTCAGGGCTGTGGGGACACGGGGGGGTCTACGTGGATCCACAGGGATCTCAGGAATCTGTGTGGACTACAGGGGACCCGTGAGGGCCATGGGGACATTTGGGCGGGCTGTGGGGCCATGGGGACCTGAGGAGGTCACAGGGACCCTCAGGAGCCTTGAGAACATAAAGGAGCTGTGGGGACATTTGGAAGCCATGGGGCCATGTGGAATCTTTAGGTTTATGTGGGGATGTGGGAGCTGTGGGGACCTGTGGGAGCTGTGGGGACACAGAGGGACCCGTGGGAGCTGTGGGGACCTGTGGAAGCTGTAGGGATACCTGGGAGCCACGAGAACCTCTGGGGACTGTAAAGGAATACAGAGACCTGCGGAAAACACGGCGACATGTGGGAGTTCTTGGGAACCTGCGGGGTCTGCAGGGACACACAGGATGCTGTGGGGACACCAGCGACTGCAGGAATGTGTGGAAGCCATGGGGACTCACAGGGCCCGGTGGGAACTCTGGGGAGCCGTGGGAGCCGCAGGAACACACAGCCGTGAGGGTGGCAATGCCGGGGGCCGGGAAAGCGGCGGGATGGAGGCGGGGAACGAGAATACGGAGGGATGGAGGCCAGGAATACGGAGACACGGAGGCCGGGAATGTGCGGGGATGGAGGCCGGGAATAGGGAGGGATGGAGGCGGGGAACGGGAACGCGGCGGGCGGGCCCCGCTCCCGGCGCCGCCTCCCCGCCGCAGCTGAGGGCAATGGAGGGCGGCGAGACCCCGGCCGAGCCGGGCTCGGGTGGGTCTCGATTGCGCCTCCAAAAACCCTTCAGCGCTGCGGTTTTTCCTTCGTAAGCTCGGGTTTTGCCTCGCAGGGCCTGGCAGGCGCTTCCCGGTGGCGGCGGTGGATGAGATCCTGAGGGAGGTGGTGTCGAGCGCCCTGAGGGAGCGGCGCTACGAGCCGGGGCCGTGCCGGGAGGCGGCCAAGGACATCGCTGAGGTGGGACGGGGACGGGACACTTGTCCTCCTGCCTCCGTGGCGTGCCCCAAATGTCCCCCCCAGAATACCGATTAAGTGTAAGATGAGGCTGGGGGCGGCTGTCGACGTGCCCACGGGGGTTGCTCAGAGGGGGATACAGACATACACGAGCTAATTAATAGATTTACAGGCTGGTTTGGGTGGGGAGGGACCTTAAAGCTCGTCCAGCCTCACCCCCGCCATGGGCAGGGACACCTTCCACTGTCCCAGGTGCTCCAGCCTGGCCTGGGACACTCCAGGGGTCCAGGGGCAGCCAAAGCTTCTCTGGGTGCCCTGTGCCAGGGCCTCATCACCCTCACAGGGGACAATTCCTTCCCAATATCCCATCTAACCCTGTCCCCTTGTCAGTTTAATACCATTCCCCTTTGCCATGCTATAAATCCATCCCCGTTTTTGAACATGTAGTGTCAGGAAAATTAATCCACAAACACCAGAGGTTTATGTCCAAAAAGGAGACAGAGGAGTCCTTTGACTTTATTTGAGTAAAGGGAGAGGCCATGGGGCATTCCCCTGGGGTCTCTCCGATTTTTGGAGGACACAGCTTCCTTTTTATCCCAATTTCCCGGCCGCATTTCCCCACTGGCTGAGGTACTTGAGAGGTACAGACTTCCCATAACACTTGATACCTAAGATTCCCCTCTAATGTATAACCCTCCCTTTTAATTTTTAATTCTTACGGAATTTATAGGTTTTCCCCATTGTTTCTTTCATCTTTCAATATCCAGTTTCATTTATCAGCAAACCTACAGTTTGTTCGTAAAGCCAAATACCTTTTTTCCATTCATCAGCCAGCGGAATCCTTCCCATTGCTTCTCATCTCTCAGTGCTAGTTTCATCTACAGCTTGCTTGTGAAGACAAATCCATCATTCCTCTCAGTAGGGACTAAACTTGTTTTTCTCTGCAGGTTGTTAAGGCGCGGGTCAAAGCGCTGGCCGTGCCCAGGTACAAGATCGTGGTGGTGGCACACGTCGGGCAGCTGGGTGAGCAGAGCCTGCAGATCGGCAGCAGGTGCCTCTGGGACCCCGAGAGTGACACCTTCTCCTCCTACGCGTTCAGGAACACCTCGCTGTTTGCCGTGGCAAGTGTCTATGGTGTGTATTTTGAATAGGGAGATAGTCGAGTTTAACAGCAGGAGAAATGAATATTCAGCCGAACTCTTCCTGCCTCTGTTGTTGAAAAGATCTGTGAAGGACCACGGTAATCTCAGCTGCTTTGAAATGTGAGCCTTTGGGTGAATGGAGTTGGTCTTTCCCAGAGTTTTCTCTGGGAAGTGGCTTTCTATGCCACGGTTCTGCAGCTGATTGCTGCTTTCAGAACTTGTCCTGTAGGGGAAATATTTTCAGAATATTCTCTGTAGGTAATGTTTTCCCTCTTCTCCTCCAGGAAACATTACTGGAAGTATCTGGAGTGGGAAGTAAACCATGGGTTTTTCCTGCCTGGTTTTGGGGCTGATGCTGGTGGCTCAAAGTCTCTCCTGGTGCAGCCATTCCCCACTGAGGTGGGGTCTGGCTGACCTTGCTGTGAATCTGAAACCAGACTTTTTGCTGCCCCTGTTTCCCAGCTGAAACCTGCTGTTAGATTTTCCTGAGTCAGAGGACAAACCTATCATAAACTGCTTATTTTATTGCATTTTAGGTGCAAAGCTGAAACCAGAACAGTTGTTAGTTGGGAAGAAATACTTCATGTACTCATAGCTAAAAGTTTATCCCACTGTCAACACTGTGAAATGCAGACAACCTGAAGCCACTTGCTGGCGTTCATTGTGACATTTAACACCCAAAAGCTACAATTAAAGAACACAACTGAAAGAATCGTGGTTTATGTCATGATTATTTTAATCCCTGGAAGCTGTGACACCGAGCTGTTGCCTTTCAGCACAGGGAGCTGATCTCTCTCCTGCTGCAGCCCTCGTTGCAGCAGGATGTGGTGAGCAGCTTGGCTGCCTCACGCTTGTTTAGCACAGAAACTTTGCTGGTGTTTTGCAAGTCTTGCTCAGGTTTGGCATCCTGGGGTTCTTTGCTGTGGATCCCCAGCCTCAGCTCTGGGTGGGATGAGAAGTCAGCGTCACCCTCGTCCTCCTGTAGGAAATGCTGGGGGTTTTCACTCTCTGTCACAGGAAAATGAGAGGCTGAAAGTCAGAAGTCATGGAAAGATGAGTAATTTGTGCTTTTTATCTTTACTAGAAAGACAGACCGAGCTACAGCCCGGGAGCTGAGTTTTACCCTCTGACACGAGCACCACGTCACGGACTCCTCACTGTGAGGAGCAGTCTGTGATCAACGTGGTGACACTGAGGAGCTGGATTTACAGTCACGAGTGTCCTGTGTTGCCTTGAGTCTTACACTCATGTATTTGCTTCTCCAGGAAAAACTGTGGTTTGATGTGTCAGAGGCTTTTGACCAGCACATTAAGCTGGGCCTGGGGGGGTTCCTGAATTGCAGGTGTTGCATTAAGGCGTCAGCCATCCCAAAGTTCTGGGTGTTCCCACAGAAATTACAAGCCAGCTGCAGTTGAAGCACTCAGTACAGCTGGGCCTTGTGCAGTCTGTAAAGGTGTAGTAGTTCTCACTTTTTAACAACAAGATTTCAGCAGGTTTTGGGGAGGGGGTTGTCCATGTTATCACTTCTGTGTTCGTTTCAAGCTGCTGCTACAAGAGAATTTTCCAAAAATGCAGATGTAGGAAGTGCAGAAAGCCTCTGTTGCTGTCATCTGCCTCTGTTATTCTCTTGTTCTCTCTTTATTTTAATCTGTCAGGGTACAGATTTCTAGCTGTGCCTGTAATAGTTGAATTTTCTGACTATCAGATCAAAATTTTCTGACTATCAGGAAATGTGCTAATAAGTATAAATACACACAAAAGCATGTGAAGGTGCTTAAATTGCAGAGTAGATATCCAACACGCTTTAATTACAAAGTTTTATAAAGTTTCTGGTTTCTAGTGGGGACAGTAAACCCACAGTAAGACACTTGCACCAACTTCAGTGAAACTTGTCACTGTCGCTTGAAATGAGAGATTTTCAGTGACAACCTTGCCTTGAATCCCGTTCCTCAGGTGAGCCTGGAAAATCTTGGTGTAAATTATTTTTCTTTAGCAGAGCATCCCAGGAAGCTGAGCCAGACAAGCTGCAAGGAGAGGGGACATGAGGAGCTGCAGCTCTTGGCTGGCTGCCTCCCAGCACAGCCCGTGCCACGGGGGCTGGAGCTGCGGGGATTGAGGGCAGCAGGGGATGTGCCGTTTCCCAGCCCCCTGGGATGCCCTGGGATCGGGTGCAGCAGGCAGGGAGGAGCCCGGCATGCTTTGATTGGTACTCACCGTGCGGGTCGCGGTGCTCAGCGAGGTGCCTCTTCCAGCGGGAGCCGCCGCAGGTGAACACCACGGCTCTGATGAAATCTCTCCCGCAGAGCCTCACCTTGTTCCCTTCCCCTTTCCCTCCCCGTGCCAGGAGCAGGAGAACAAGGCAGCCCAGTGCCAGCAGCGTGCCCCTCATGCTGCCGAGGTGGTGCTTCCCAGCTGGGTGTGGGAGGGGAGAAGGGATCAAGTGGGGAATTCTGCTGGAACCTTCCCATTTATACTGCCGGTCTGTCCACTCCGCTGAGTAACAGCTCACTCTGAGGGTGGCAATGTTTGCTAAAAACAAATAAACTGCTTGTTTCTGGTCATGCTTGGAGTGCTTTGGGATCTCGGGTATTAAAGATTTCTGAAGTCTATGGAGCTGCCTTACTGCAAACATCTGAGGTGTAACATGTTTATGGGGTATGGCTTAGGTGGAGGCAGTTAATGTGTGTTCTGCCAGAGCAAAAGGGTGTTTTATGATGTGATTTGTACTTAATGGGTTTGGTGTCTGTATTCCCCACACAGCCTGATGCCCAGTCCTGACTTGGGGTCTTTTTTTGTTGGTGATCCCAAAGAAAAATGGAATTAACTCCTTCCCATGATGTCTGCATCGTGACCTCTTCATTCTCCCACCTTGCTTACTGCTAACTGTGGGTGCTTGTGGGGAAAACCTTGCCCGTGCCCAGCACTGCTGAGAGAATCCACTCCAAAGGGGGTTTGGGGCATATATTGGTGTCCCAGCCAGGATTCCCAGTGTGCCAAGAGGTAGGACGTGATCCTGCAGCACGTGGAGCTGAGTCTGCTCTGGGAACAGAGGTTGGTTCTGAGTTATTGGTTCCTAATCTTGGCTTCAGTGTATTTACGTTTCTATAAAAAGTCCTTGCAATAAAATGTCTCTAGGAGGACATTTCTCAATTACATGGTCAGAAATTCCATGTTTAAGGGCAAAATACATGAGGAACTTTGGAGATCTTGAGCCCTTCCTAGCACCACAAGGATTTTCCAGCACCATAATGTCACAGGTAATTAATTTTCACTGTGTTCAGGGTGGGTTATGATGTGTTATAGAAAGCCTGTTTTTTAGCAGTAAGCAAACAGTCATGGGCATGAATAGAAAACAGAAGGTGTATTTTGGTCAGATTTATAATAATGTTTAACAAATGATTCACCTTAACGAGTGCCTTTCTTTGAAACACACCAAGATGAATTTTATGTCAGGGGGAAGTTTGCATGTCCCCTGTCAGATGTGCAGCACTCAGAAGGAAGTGGATGTTAATGCAGCACAAATGATCCTTAATTCAGTGATGTGTTTGAGTGCTGGGTGTTTATTGTCAGGATAATGAGAGAGGCTGGATGTTCTGGATCTATAAAATACACGTTTCCATACATAATGTGCTCAGCAGCAGGGCTACAACTTGTGCTTCATCACTCCTCTGGAGATGCTCCCTGTTTCCCGTGGCCAGGAAGTGCCTGGAAATCCTCCAGCTGGGCGGTTTTTTTTCTGTTTCTTCTGCTCTGCCCCCCAGAAAAGCCAGCCAAACACTGCCTGCTTTCAACCCAAGGAGAAAAGACTACAGAGACCTTTCCATGGTCAGGATTCCAGAGAAGGCCTTCCACGTGTGAACCCTGATGGTGCAGTGGGGGGACTTCCAGGAGGAAATTGAGGGCATTTGAAAGAATTTTCTAAGCAGTGCAGCTTCGAAGAGAAACTTTATTGGTTAAAAAAGGATAACCAGTTGATGCTCATACTACAGCAGGTGTTTCCTGAAGGAGAAGGGATAGCAGCTACTGTTAAACAGCTCCAGCAGGAGCAACAATGTCACACAAGGAACCAGCCTGGAAAACAAGAGGAAAAAGAGCTGATTCTTCTTTGGAATTCTACTAATGCTGGAAAATAGCACTTTTTGGCAGGCCAGGTTGCGTTGCATCTGTGCTGTCGTACTTGGCGGCACGCGAGCATTCATCTTGTTTCTAAGGAAATGAATTTCCAGTGGTGTGGCAGCAGAAGAGCAGGAACCACCACCTTTTAACCTGGAATTGGGATCCCACCTATTCCAGTATTCCCTAGCTGGGTGTTTCCCAGGACTCCCTTGCTGAGGAAGGAGCCCAGGCCCCCTGAGCACAGCCATACCTGGTCGGGGCTGGGGGCAGCCAGGTTGTGCAGCTGCCACACGCCCACCTGCCCACAGCTGTCCCCCAGGAGCAGGCACTCGGCGTTCCTGGCAAACAGGAGGGAGCTGAGATTCCCTTCAGGGCTGGCAGCACAGGAGAACACGGGCTGGAAGCTGCAACCCAAGAATTAATGGGTACCATGCATTTATCAGCTGAAAGCTGCACGTTTCACTTCCTGTAGGTTGTCTAGTTGTTCTAGGTTGTCTCAAAAATTGGGAAGTGAGGCAGTGTTTGGTTTGGGCTCTGCCAGAAGAAAAGTCCCAGCCGCTGTTAATTAAGATATCCTGCTTGCCTAAAATCTGTCCTAACCTGGAGAGTGGTGGTTAATATTTTTATTAGATGAATAATTTGCAGGATGTGGCAGGGCTCTGGATCCACCAGGGCTTCGCACTGTCAGTAACACAAAGCCCAGAGCAGCTGGACAAGGTCACAGGTAGCTGAGTCATCTCAACTTCAGACCGTCCAATCTTTACCAAAGTAGCTCAGTTTTGTTATTTTTCCTTCTAACTCTGCCACAATTTCTGCAGGAACGGGGCAGTTTTACCCTTTATCAGCTCCATGAGGCTTCTAGCTCCTTCTCTTCTAACCCCAGATCTTTGGTAACCACCATCTGCTTTTACACAACGAGTATTTCAAAATGCAGTGGTTTGAGCAAGCAAAGTGTGGGGTTGTAATGATCTCATAAAAGCACTGACGAGGTAGTGACAATTAAATTTCGGACTCTTCCTTGAGAACAGTCATTACTCACATGCTGACACTCAGATCCCAAATCTCCACCCTCCTCTCATTCACTGCTGCGAAGATGAAGGCTGATTTTGGAGCCCACTTGATGTCATGGACAGAAGCTGTGACAGAAGAGAAGGTTAAAAGGGGGGTGTGGGAATCCCGGCGCCACAAAAGGATGCTCCAGTCTGCAGAGCAGCTGAGGAACGTGTCTGGGCTGGAGGGGTTCCAGGTGACTTTGTACACAGGGCCCTGTTTGGAGAGAAATGAAACACAGCTTGGTGTTGCTGTAGAGCTACAGAATCTATTCTAGAACTACCCAGCCTTCCTCCCACACGTGAGACTGTTTAACTCTACAGGACAATCAGATTTCTGATTGCTGTCTTAAAATAATAGCCAGAACTAAAGCTTTAAACCAGTTTATAGTACCAGTTTTAATAATTTACTTGAAAAAATCCTGGCAGCATAGAAAGTAATCCCGTAAGACTGTGATGCTTTATGCTATGGGAATTAATTCCTAATATAAGAGGAGAAGTTTAGGTTTCTTTTGTTGCAGATGTTCGCTAAATATAAGCAAAGAAACTGTTACATTTTTGAATTGAGCAGTTCCCGCTGTCCCTGTTTATTTGTGTCACTCACCTTATGGCCTCTGTACGTCCCCAGAATCTGCTCCTTGCCTGAGCAAGTGCAGCAGTGGATGTGGCCCTCTTCTGTTCCAGCAAGAAAAATATCAGTATCCTGCAAGAAAGGGAACAGCAGCCTAGGTTGGATGAATTTTTCACTCCTGCAGGAATCATCCAGGGCTGGATGAGTTCAGAGCCAGTGCCCTGCAGAGCCAAGGAGGAGCTGTGGGTAAAGCGGAACCACAACGTTGGACATTTGCTGGGTCCAATGCACAACGCGCTGGGCTTTGACTCCTGGGAATCTTGCATTTACAGCAACCCATGTGGAAAAGGCATGCATTCTTCAAGTGCTCTGTGGAGGAAGTACTCAGCTGGATGAAGAGAAGCTCAGCTGAGTCCTGGGCGTGGGAGGTGTTGAACAAACTCACAAAGAGGGAAACTGCCCCGAGGCCTGCCCAAGGAAATGTGAGTACTGTGGCTGGGAGGACAGGGCTTGTTTTATCATTTCACACATTTGGGGTAAATCTTAGTAGCTAGAAAGCAATTTATTTCAAAATTAATAGGCTTTAAATAGCAGTGCCAAGACCCTGGCTAGTTCCCATTAAAGCAGCTCCAGCTGAGCATCCCACCTCTGCCGCAGAGTTTTCCTGGCTAATACTTCAGCCAGGATGGGCTTTCTGAGCCTACCTCTGGATGGAAGTCGAAGCACATTCCAGCTGCCTGTTGTGATATGGGAGCTTCACTTTTCCTCTCTCTCTCACCTGGTAATTTTTTCTTCCCGCTTTCTATTCGCTTGATTTTCATCACATCTGTGCAAAGAGCAGGAGGTTTTGTCAAACAGGTGTGAGGACCTCGTGCTGCTTTGGGATGCCCAGCAGCTCTGAGATGTTTCGTGGGATAACTGGCGTAAAGAATGGCAGCTGGAATCAAAGAGAGCAGGTTCAGGTGCTCACCAGAGCAATCCAGCCTTTGCTGGATGAACCACTGGGTCATTCGCCCATCTCCCGAGATACACATCAGCCTCTCTTTTTTGTCACCTGCTGTTGCACCTCTGTCCTGTTCCACCCACCTCAGCTGCCACACAGGACCTTTGTGTTTATTTAGGGATGCACTGGGACAAAAAAAAATACACGTGGTAAATCACAGATGAGCAAAGACAGGACAACATATTTGAAAAATAATTAAGCTTCCACTTTGTAATGAGTGTTAAGTCTTGTAATAGAAATGTTTAGCTTTTCCTTTAAAGAAATGGTCTGAACATTGATTGTTTTCTCCAGGAAAATGTTTCATTTATTGAACATGTCTGATAATTACTCTCAGGGCACTGTTTATGTGCTTGCCCCATGAAATCAGTCTGCACCTTGTAGGAGAGTGCCTGGGCCCTGGGGAGCTGCCCTTAGGGCAGGTACTTCCCTCACCACCCACCCATCCCCTCTCTCATTTTCTTCTTAATTCCTGCTCACCCCTCCCTTCCTCTGATGTTCTCTCCATTTTTGGCAAGAGGGATCAGAGAGAAAGCACCCAAAGCTGCCGCTGGTCCCCCGAAGGATTTATTACCCAGGGCTGGAGTGTCCCGGCCAGGACACGGAACACAAATGACAGTGGGGGTGACTAGCTGCAATTCCTCACAGGGGGAGGGAACGGCCCTCCTCTGTTGCCCCTTTCCAAGGCTGGCTTGCTCAGAGGTGCCCCAGCTGGAGCTCCCAGCCTGACCTGCTGTCCAGCAGCGCGGCGTCCTCCCGGCTCCGCACGTCGTAGATGGCCACGCATCCACTGGCCATCCCAACTGCCAGGAGATTCGGGCTGGCCAGGGAAAAATCCACAGCGGTGACGCCGTGCTCGCAGCGGAAAATGCGCTCTGGCCACTGCCCAGGAGAGAAATACAGCGAAGCTGGGAGCTGGGGTGTCATTTCCCTCTCTTTTCTGAACACTGGGCACTAAATGTCTGCTGGGAAACTCAAGTGATGGTGGCCACAGTGACCAGAAGTGATTCTCTGTCCTGGCTAGCTCCATGTATTTCTTGCTACAGCTGATAGAATTAGGAAAAAGGTAAAGATTGTGCAGAAATATGACACAGGGAAATAAGTTAGGTGAGGCTGCCTCAAACCAAATACCTAAAAATGTCTATGGTGACAGCAGGGAATCACGAGAGTATTTGATGTGGTAAAGATGCATCAAAGATTTGACTCTGCCTGGTTTAAGTTAGTCTAATACAGTTTTGGCCAAGAGAAATTTGCAGGAGAAATCAAACTGAAATGTCGTCATTTATGGCAATCAGAATATTTTTACTGGGACATTTTGAGATTTCCAAACTTTTTTTTTTTTTATTGGCTGGTTTTAAAAGGATCCCTTTTCAGATGGATCTGCAAAGGTGTAAATGTCACATCTACGAAATTTCCTCTTTTGTTGACAGTGTTGTGAGAAGTTAGAGGAAATAACTGTAGTTAAAAGGGAAACAAAGCAGAAATTGTCCAGAGAAAAGCAGATTGCAGGAAAAGCAAACAAAGGGGCTCGTTACCATGGGGTTCTTCAGTGACCAGCAGCAAGCCAGGCCTTTCTTCTGATCCTGAGAAACAAACTCTCTGTAACCAACTGCTAAGAGATCCTGCAAGCACAGAGCAACAGCAACATCTCAGTTCCACTTGAAGCTCAGCAGGATATTTCCAAAGGCACCTTTGTGGCAAGGCAAAGCCTGGACTAACAAAGCTTCAGTCCTGTGCAGGGAGCAGCAGGAGATACACGGTTCTAGAGTCATATTTTAATGTGTATTATTTAATAGAGCACTGAAGAATACTTCTAATTTTTCCTCTCAGGGTTAAAAGGAGCTCCAGAGAGCACCTCAAACTCCTGGCTTTTAGTCTTCCATACTCCAGTGAATTCCCTTCATTCCTTTCCATAGGCAGAAGTAAAAACCAGCAGCAAGTCTTTGGCCTTCAGCTCCATTAATTTTTCTTTTCTTGCACTCAACAAGCAATTTGTGAAACTCACATTTTAAAAGTAGCTGATCGTTTGCCCTGTATTCTAAGACTGAAGTCTCTAAATGTGTCTAACTTTTTAATATCTGGAGATTTGGTGCACTAAGAATATGAAATGTCTTCATTTTCTCCCTTTTTTTCCCTCACTGGGTTTCTGTTTCTTATCCTCAGCTGCTTTTCACCTCTTTTCTTTTCATTATTTTTGTTTAATAAGTGAGTTCTGCTGGGAAAACAGAGCTTTACATGATGAGATTAAAGAAGCTTTGGCTTCTGTGCTTGTACTGTGCATTTTATCATTACATTTTGAGGAATTCTGCTTTTTTAGGAGATTCCTGTTAGGGACAAAGACGTGGTGTCTAAACTACCACAAATAAACTCCATCAATGCTAATAAGGTTTAGCAGCTGGGGTTAAATTTCAATTTTAGAACAGACCAAGTCTATTAACATTGCTGTTCAGGGTAAACTGGAGCAATTAATGAAACTCTGGGCCAATTAAAGCTGTGCTGTAGGGAAAGCTAGTGCAGCCTGTAGGTTAAAGCAGCGGGAGGGAGGGCTTGGATCCATCTCTGAGATCCCTCCCAGCAGAGCACCCCAGAACCAGGAGTTTATTGCTTGTCCCAGTCTGGCACCAGCTCAGGGATGATTTGTGGACTCACAGGGTTCACCTTGTTCCAAGCCATGCTGCTCACGCTGTGCCCACTGGTCAAATCACACCTGTATGACCACAGCTGCTCCAGGCTGGGACCTGCACCTTCTGCTGGGCTTTGCTTTGCATCTGGCAAGGATGCTTCCTCCTGCTTCTCCTCGTCCTTTTCCTCCTCATCCTCTTCCTCTTCAGCTTCTTCCACGTCAGTCTCTGAGGTAACAACAGGTTCTAAAATGCACAGGTGTAGAATCTGAGCAGAAACATTTCACTTACCTCACCCTAATTATTCACACCAAAAGAAAAATCTGCCCTTTCAGCAAATATTTTGCAGGGAAAAAATATTAAAGTGAAGATTTGAGGAATTAAGACATCCTAACTTCTAAAACTGTGACTAAAATTGGCTGGGGACAGAGCAGACAGCTGGATTGGGCTGGAGTGAGCCAGGTCTGCTGCAGGTGGGTTTAGCTTCCCAGCCAAAAGTGAGGAATTTCTGTGGAAAATGAGGAATTTCTGCCTGGAAAGAGGCTACTGAGCAAGGAACAAACCTATAAGGACAGGAATCTGCCGATAGACTGCGAGTTTGGGTTGAAAAATGTTCTCCATGAGAATCCTCTCCATGACAACTAAATCCTGCTGCAGGCTTGCTGAAGTTAAGATCATTTCTGAGTGGCATTCCTTCTCCTCGTGGCTCCTGGCAGGAACAGCACTCTCTGCAATGATTATGGAAGCAGCTGAATCACAGAGTCATGGGATATTCCAGGTTGGAATGGATCCACAAGGATCACAGAGTCCAACAGGCCCATACTGCCTGGTAAGAGATAAATGGGATAGAAATGCTTTGAATATGATAAAACTTCACACAGAAAAATCAAGGGATAAGAATTTTCCTCTACCTGCAAAAAGCAGAGAATTCAAAAAAATACTTCCACTATGAATTTTTTCTTGCTATAATTTTCTTTTCTTATGATTTTATCATCTCATCATCTTTTCTTATTATAATTTCCTTACCTTTTTCAGACACTCCTGGAGTTTTTCGCAAATGGGATTTTGCTTCTAGTTTTTCAAGTGAGTACCAGCGAACCTTGTCCCTGAGTATTTTATTTATATCTTTAAGATAATTTCTGATGGCAGCGTGCAGAGAAGAGCAGCCCTGTCCAAGGTTCTTTAGCAAACTCTCTTGCAAGTTCCAGGCAGTGTTTTTCAGGAAGTTTTCCCCACAAATCCCAGGGATGTGCCTGGTTTAGGAGGATGAGAACAGGGCAGAAATGGAAAATGTTACCTCTGGCAGCCACAGGCTGACCCTGCTCTTCAGCTGGGGGAGATTTGCTGCTTTTCCCTGCTGGGGCTCTGGGCTCTTCTGTCTCTGCAGGTTCTGTTTCTGAGGCGTCCAGCGAGTTGTCCAAATCCCAGGAAGTCACCATCATCCCTGGGAATGAGTTTCCCTGTCACACAGGGCTCTTGTTTTGGGTACATTACTGCAAGGAGCTTCCCACACCCCAAATTCTGCGCTGGGGGGGGGTCTGGAACCAGCTCTGGTTCCAAAGATGTTGATATTTGAACTTCTGATTTAATATTTTTATTTCGTCTTTGAAGCTCTACCTTTTACAAATTTACAGAAAAGGTTGCCTGTGCTTAATAAGAAATTTTAAAGTTCCTCCTGTAGTGTTACTGCTGCAGCTCCATCAGGGTTTTTTGGGGTGTGGCTCCCCTTGAGCAGGGCCAGCTCCCACCCAAAACTTGCCTGGATGTCCTCAGGGGTTGGAATGAGCCCTGCTGGTGCTCCAGGCACACAAAAAAGTGGCAAATAGTTTTTCAAAACAGATTATTATCTACTTTTGGGGTTTATTCCCTGATTTTACATACACTAACACAAAGGAAAAGTGTTCAGAACAGCTTTCCCAATAATTTTTTTGTAAAAATTTAATAATCCTCATAATTTGTTAAAAATAACATTCTCTGGGAGTGTTAATAACAATTTTATTGCAAAGGATTCAGTGTTCCAGCACTAAATTCAAGATTTAGCAGGGGCAGAAAAGACCACCACAAGCCACACTGTCCTTAAACACACGACTTAAACAACTTAAATAACTTTATTTCTTCCCTCCTGTGTTTGAATTTTTAGTACCTTTCTGCATTAATAGTATGAAAATAAGTTAAAATGTTTATATATTGATTTAATTCTGTTATGTTCTAATTTAATATGAGTTTATTAATAACTAAGTAATGCCGAGTTTCACTGTTGTTAAATTTAACACACTGAACTTAACAGCACACTGAAACTTCAAGCTCTGGCAGTGGAAGTTGAGGACACACGTCCTGCTTAGAGATGGAAGTAAAAATTCCCTTTTCTCAGCCTCCTGCCCAGGTTTACCTTTCTCAGCAATGGTGATGGCCTCACATTGCACTTCCTTGGTTTTGGCAGCTCCAGAGATGGTTTGCACGATTTTTTCCTCAAAGTACTCACTGTCAATTTTAGCACTGCAAATCTCTGCATAAATCTTATTCCTCTCCCTGGAAAACAAAGTCCGGTGACTCCCTGGAAAAATGCTGCCTGGAATTCTCAGTGTCTTTAACAAGAGAGGCTTTTCCATGTCTTGAATTTCCTGCTTTTTGGATTGCTGGAAGTTATTTCAGTCTTTGTGTCATCATTCAGCAGCTCTTTCTGATCTTTGTGATGCTGTTCTAAAACAGGAATGGCCTGTGGAGATCAGGACCCAGGAAAAAGCAAAAATCCCTCTTCCAGCTGCCTGTGAACTTTGGGGAATCCAGAGTTCAGAGCTCTCATCACTTGGCAGTGAAAGGCAGAACAAGAGACAAAAAGGGAACTTCTCCTTTTCTATTTCAGCATTTCCACCAAAGTTCTGGTAGTTCAGGGAGCACCAAGGGGAGCTGCCTGCTATGTTTAACTCTTCTTAATAAATAATCAGAAGCTACACACAAGAATCAGTGCAGCAGTTTGAAATGTCTTACTGTTTTCATGAAAATCAAATTATCCCCCTCCTCCACCTCTGGGTTTTCCTAAGCTGCCATCGTTTTTCAGTGGAGGGAGTGAGAATTTCATCAAGAACGCAGAGCTGTGAGGAAGGGAGGTTTTGCGTTCAGAGAAATGGGTGCCAGCTGAATTACAGAATTCTCAGAGCTGACTTACAGAACTCTCCCAGCTTCCTCTGCCTCCGTGGACACCAGAGCAGTTGGCACATCCAACATCCAGAGCGTGTCTGTCTCCGACAGGAAAATCTCCACCCTCTGCTCCAGCTCTGCTTCTGTCAGGGCTGCTTCCCCCTCCTCCTGCACAGCTGAAAAACCAGGGCAACAAACAACACTCTGCTGCTCCAAATTAATAGAAAAATTACTTCTGGAAGTGCTGGAAGGCCCTGGGCTGGCTCAGGGTCTCACAAATCCCAGAATATATAATTTTATATATTAAATTTCCAATTATTGGGTGGTTTTTTTTACCAGACAAGCTCAAAGTTGGGTCTTGTTGAGGTTCTGTTTCATCTAAGCCAGACTCGGTTGTTGATGTGCTGTTTCCATGTGTCCTTCAGGGATAAGAAACAAGCAAAAATTGTCTCAAAAAACTAAAACAAGTGTTTATTTTCTGGAGGTACTTTGTATTTTTAAGTCATTTTTAATGTACATTTGCTCCTGGTTGATATCCCAGCCCCTGGGATTGTCCTTTGGAACAGCCAGCCTGGGAAACGTGGCAAGAGAAGCAATCTCTTCATCTCAGAAATCAATGTTTACCACTGTAATTATAAATTGTAAGTAATTGCAATTATTCTTTGCATCTTGATAATGCTGTGGCTCAGGATTTTTCATTTAAAACACCAATAATTATTTACCTTCTTTGCATGACTTAATTGAGTTTTTCAGCCCAAAGTCCACTGACTTTGTTTTTTCCCTCTGTGCTGGAGATTTGTAAATGAAAGTGCAGTGAAACATAATTTAGGAGTTTAAACTCCAATTTTTTTGTTTAAGAGCATTTTTGGATATGGATGCACATAACCACACAGAGGTAACTTGCTTAAATATTATTAAAGCTGAGAATTCTTATTATGTTACCCACATTTTCATAGTTGAACTGATATTTTTAATATTTTAATTCGATATTTTAATTTATATATTTTATAATTTGGCATGAAAGCTTGTCTGCACTTACTAAATATCACTAAAACAGATAAAATACTTCAAAATAAAACTTTTCTTGCCTGGGTACAGCAGCGTTTGGGTTTGGTTGGAAGAGGGGATGAGGTGTCACGTTCTTCCCTTCATCATCAAAAACCTGAAGAAAAATTGAAATAATCAGCATGATTTCCCTGTGTTCCCACCCCAGGAACAGGGAAGGGGTTTGCTGCTTTCCTGCAGGGATCAGCTCCATTTGCTGGGATTCTTCTGGAAAAGCCACATTCCTGTCACTGTCAGACCCACTCCTGCTTCTCCCTGTGGCTTTTCCAGCTCATTTATTCCCTAACGACCACCAAGGGTGAATTATTGATCCTGATTAATCCAGTCCAATTAACAGAGCAGCCAAATAAATCAGATGAATAATCACACATCTTTTCACGACAGGGTTGAAAATATTTTAGTGCAGGAAGGTCGGTGAGGTGCTGAAATGACTCCCAGGCTACGTTTGGGAATATTCTGGATTTTGGGTGAAGCCAGGAGCTGCTCCAGCAACAAAGCTCAAATTAGAAATGTTAATTATTGTCAAGCGGGGGCTGCCCCATCCCTGGAAGTGTCCAAGGCCAGCTTGGAGCACCCTGGGATGGTGGGAGCTCCCTGCCCTTGGGAATGGGATGAGCTTGGGGGTGCAACCCAACCACTCCAGGGCTCCATGGTCCTTCCCGCAGGTGGATTTGGGGCTCTTCCCACCTTTCCCAACCCAGCCATTCCAGGGTTTCTGTGACCTTTCCTGCAGGATTTGGGGCTCTTCCCACCCTTCCCAACCCAACCATTCCAGGGTTTCTGTGACCTTTCCTGCAGGATTTGGGGCTCTTCCCACCGTTCCCAACCCAACCATTCCAGGGTTTCTGTGCTCCTTCCTGCAGGTGGATTTGTGACTTTTCTCATTTTTCCCAACCCAGCCATTCCTGGGTTTCTCTGGTTCTTCCCACAGGTGGATTTTGGGCTCTTCCCACCTTTCCCAAATGTGCTCAAGCCAACCATTCCAGGGTTTCTGTGCTCCTTCCCGCAGGATTTGGGGCTCTTCCCACCTTTCCCACCCCAGCCATTCCAGGGTTTCTGTGCTCCTTCCTGCAGGATTTGGGGCTCTTCCCACCTTTCCCTGGGTGCTCCTGGATCACCTCACCTGCACAGCTCCCTGGCTGCCCACAGGGGCCCCGCTCCGAGGGGCTTTTCCCTGGGAAGCCATGGAAGTTCTCCGGGAATTCGGGGCCCTGGTGGCTCCAGCCCATCCCGCTGCTGTTCCTGCTGCCAGCCCTGCCCTGGAAGCCCCACATCAGGATATAGAGATTTAAAATATTTTTAAAATATCTTAAAAGATTTAAAATATTTAAATATTTTAAAATATTTTGGAATATTTTTTAAATCTCAAGTTAATTCTAAAGGTTTCACCATTGATTTAATGTCATTCGCAATTTATTATAATGTATTATGTACTATCAATTANTAATAAAGGATTCTTATAATTGATTATATTTTGCCAATTACTTTAAGGGATGTAAACCACTTCATAATCAATATAATAATATAATAAATAAATGGTTTGAAACATTAATTTATCATAAACTATCATATATTTATGACATATTATAGAATGTAATTTGTTAGATATTATAATTTATTATGTATTACCAATTATTTTAAGGGATGTAAACCATTTATAATACAAGATCGTGGGATTGAAGCCATGTACTGATTATAATTTATTATATACTATAATTTATTNAAACCATTTATAATACAAGATCGTGGGCTTGAAGCCATGTACTGATTTTAATTTATTATATACTATAATTTATTATATATTAATAATTATTTCAAAGGATTTTAACCATTTATAAAAAGGGCTTTTGACTATTTATTTGTTATAACTTCTGATGCCTTATAATTTTAGAATATAATTTATTATAGAATATTATTTATTATACAATATAATTTGTTATGTATTACAATTAATTATCTATTACCCATTTATTTAAATATGTAAACCATTTATAATAAAGGCTTTTTGCCATTGATTTATTATGACTTATTGTAGAGTATAATTTATTATATATAATTCATTAAATGTTACCCTTTACTTTAAGGGATGTAAACCATTTATAATTAAGAATTTCAGACACTTATGTAATTTACTAAATATAATTTATTATTACAGAATATAACTTATTATAAATAATAACTTATTATGCATTACTAAGTATTTTAAGGGATGTAAACCATTTATAATTGATAATTTTGGCCATTTATATAATTAATTAAATATAAGTTATTATTACATAATACAATTTATTATATAACTTATTATGCATTACTAAGTACTTTAAGCGCTGTCATCCATTCATAATAAAAGAATTCTTCCCATTCATTAACTAGATCTAATGATCTATTAGAATTGATTCTGTATTATAATTTATCACCTATCCCCAGGCGTTTTAAAGGTTTCGAAGCTTTTTATTTTTAATAACGTTGCAGCTTTAGGCCCGGTCCGCCCTCAC
>WAAG01033067.1:5591-22493 GCA_013390105.1 Tichodroma muraria
AATGAGAGTTATCTTGGAAACCTGAGAAGCCTCTCTTGAGCTTAGGTTTTAAGCTGAATAAAATTAGATGTCATTTGCTGGTCTTCAAGCAGTTTTACAAAACTGGTCTAAGGTCTTGCAAAAAAAAAAAGCTAAAAATGTCAAACAGAAAGATGAAATACATATTTGCCTAAGTTCAGCTTCCTTGTAATGTCCAGTTATTATATGAAATATGATCCCTCTTAAATTATGCCTGGATTTTGTTCATACTGCAGTGAAAGTGAAAACTTAAGTATAACTTAACAAAGAATTAAGAATAGAGATACAGTAGAAATATTTTATAAGGTTTAGATCATAATGTTTTCTTAGATATGAAACCCAAGTAAAAATATTGAGAAAATTAAATTCACAGTATTTGTAGATATACTGATGGGTGACAAAGATTTTAATTTTCTCCAATGTATTTCTTGTCTTCAATAAAGGAAATGTGTTTTTTTTAAATGTAGGGTGACACCACCGTCACCTACTTCCAAATTTAACATTAAAAATCCCAAATTAAAAAAATTTAGGTAAAAAAATCTGAAGTTTCAGTTTTATTTTGATAAAAAAGAAGTTTTGAGATAAGAGAGACTGCATAGTCAGAGTTAGAGTCAGACAGGAGAAGAACAGAGTACAGGAAAGATGAAAGAAAAGACTAGAGAAAGGACTAGGTCCTTGAGTGCTCATAAAGCCAATCTGATGGCAAGGTTCTGCATCTGACCTTGATCAGTAGGATGACATGCAAAGGTGAAAGTGTGGTATAATAAAATAAATAAAAACCCCTAACCCTCATAAGTGTAAATGGGAAGTCTTCTAACCCCCTTCAGAGGAAAAAATGGTTATCAAAATGAATTTCTGAAGGAAACAAGAAAAAAAAAAGAGAGATTTTTAACAGTTTTTGATTAGTGGATCTGTTAAGCAATATCGATATAAGATTTATTTCTTTTCCAGGGAGACAACAACACTTTAGAGATATTGTACCTGTATAATGCAGCAAACTTCTGCACCCACTTAGAGAGGTGACTGGTTCTATAAGTTTGAAGTCAATATCTGCAAAGTTTAGAAAATAAGTGGAAGTTGTTAGTGTGAGACTATTGTCAGTTAGAAAGAAAGACATGAGTTTGATCTCTAATTGCTGGTGGTTCTTTGGACACAAGCAGTATATCAGGACTTCTTAGCAGAATTTGACCTTCAACATCTATACTTATTCATACTTGTCAGAAAATTAAATTAACCACTGAAAATAGCTTCTCTGATCATTGTTATTTCAGCAAAGCATGTCAGCAGCCTGTCAGTTCTCTCATGTAACTTTCTTCTTATTACAATTCTAATCTATCAAGGTAACTTCAAGGGTATGTTTCAAAATATTTTTCCCCAAGGTAGCATTAGGTTGACACTTACAACAAAAGCTCAGCATTCTCAAGTCCTTTCCATCCCTTGTCACGAACAGATGGCACAATAAAGATAGAACCATTTCCTTACTCTCAAAACTTGGAGGAAATGGAAATCATTAGGAAAACCAAAATTGATGCTATAAATATTTCTGAAGCTGTTATTATTTTTGTGCATAACAAGTACAGTAGCAGCAATATGTTTCCTGGCATCTGGCACTATACATCAGGTTTGTGCAGCCTGGTTTTGGTAGCAGGGGAGCTACAGGGGTGGCCTCTGTGAGCAGCTGCCAGAAGCTTCTCCCATGTCTGTCAGAGCCAGTGTCAGCCAGCTCCAGGATGGACCCACTGCTGGCCAAGGCCGAGCCCATCAGTGATGGTAGTAGCACCCCTGTGATAAAATACATGGAAGAAAAGTTGTTGCACAGAAGTAATTACACCCAGAGAACAGTGGGATGAGAGTTTGTGAGAGGAACAACCCTGAGGAGACACCAAGGTCACTGGAGAAGTAGGGACAGGGGGTGCTTGAGGCACTGGAGCAGAGATTCCCCTGCAGCCCATTGTGCAGACCATGGTAAGGCAGTTGTGCCCCTGGACCATGGATGATCACAGGGATGCAGAGATCCACCTGCAGTCTGTGGAGAGAGGATATCCATACCCGAGCAGGTGGATGCCTGAGAGGAGGTTGTGATGGGTGGGAAGTCTGTGCTGGAGCAGGGTCTTGGCAGGGACCTGCAGAACTATGGAGAGAGAAGACCACCCTGGGGCAGGTTTCCTGTCAGGACTTGTGACCCTCTGGAGGATCAACACTGGAGAAGACTGCTCTTGAAGGACTACACCCTTTGGAAGAGTTACACACTTTGGAGCTGTTTGTGAAGAAGTATTGTTCATAGGATGGACTCACTGGAGAAGTTTGTAGAGGACTGTCTCCTGTGGGAGAGATCCCAAGCTGGAGGAGGGGAACAACAACTCCTTTCCCAGAGTAGCTGCAGAAACAAGTAATGAACTGACCATTCCCTGTCTCCCTGCTCCACTGAAAGGGAGGAGGTAGAACCTGTCAAGAAGGGGACACTGTGGGGAGGTTTTTTTCAGGATTTGGTTCACTTCTTATTATCCTGCTCTAATCTTGGTTGGTAACAAATTCAGTTAATATCCTCTAGTCAAGTCTGTTTTGCCCAAGATAGTAACTGGTGACTGATCTCTCCCTGTCCTTCTCTCAACTCCTGAGCCTTTCATTGTATTTTTTCTCTGCTGCCCACTTACAGGGGTGAGTGATAGAGCAGCTTTTGTGGGTGCCTGGCACGCAGCCCATACTAATGTCATCAATAAGTGATTGAAATTTAAAAGAACTCAAAATATTAGAAATCAAACACTTATACCCTTTTCGTGTCACCTCAAAAACTGCAAATTCTTTTTCTTAACTGGCAGAGAGTCCTAAAAAGCCCAGATGGTGTTTGCATCACCACACAGTGGGCAAAAGAACTGTTGAAAAATAGGTGGGTAGTACACTCTGGAGTGCAAGGCACCCCAACATCAGTGCAACTCTTGTGCTGCTGTAAGCTGAAGTTTTTTAAAAGTTAAAATTCATTCCTTGTAGTGTGTGCTTTAAGTTGACTTTACTTTTGCTCCCTCTGGAACCTCCATGACGCAGAGCAGAGCAGTGTCTCTGCTTTCTAATTCCTGCTGTTCTACTCAACACAGCAAAAAGTAGTCACCCCCACACAGGATGCCCACAGGTTTGCTCTCTCTCTGACTAAAAAACACACATTAGGCCTTCCCCCACACATTAGGGAGGACTCCTCCTCTGTCAGCGTCACACGGTGCTGGTGTGCATCTTGTTCCTCACTTACTCTTTTAAGACATGGCCAGAGCTGGATCCACAGCTTAGCAAAGCCCAAGTCCAGACTGCCTAGAAGACTTCTGAATGCTCTAAAAATAATTGATTTAGCTTCTATGTTTCCCTACTTGAACTACTACTAGAACTACTAGACCCTTCATAACAAAAATATTTTGTCACTAGTCAAGAGAAGAATTTTCTTGGCTTTCTGAGTGCAAGACTAAATAATTAACCTACCTAGAAACTAAGGACCATAAAACCTCATCACTTTCAGGACATAGCATCTCCCTTTCCTCTTTCCTTTTCCCAATTTACTGAAATATCGGAGAAGAAAACCCTTACTTCTAGAAATGGACACAGTACTTGCATTTACTTTTTTAACAGAAGAGCATAAAACCCTATGAACATATAGGTAATATACTTTTACACAGCTTGAAGTATTTCTGAAAGGCAAATGGAAAACAGGACATGTTAAGCATGATATGTGATCCAAAAAAGGTGATGGTTTCTCTCCACCTAGTAACTGAAACACCTCAATATTCAGCTGAGACAGTGAGTTGAAAAAAACCACCAAACAAACGAAATAAAAACCACACAGAAATGTTTTTTTTTCCTTGCTCTTTGACAGGCGAAGGAATATGCAGCTGTTAACAGTGAATTACAGGATAAAAATAATAAATATGGCTGAGCTCACTAAAGGAAATATCACACCAATCACTCTGCATTCAAAAATCCCCTGAATTATGCAGTGCAAAATCTTCGCATACAAGAATATGCTTACATGGAACCACCTGGTCATTATACACTGCTTTGTTTCTTTTGTGATAAAACTTCATGTAGAGAGGATGCTGAAGAGAAAAAAAATGAAAAAGAAAGGAAAGAAAAAATAAAACATTGCTACCATGCAAGAAAAATAATAACTAGATGGGAGGAATATTTTTTATTTTTCTCTCAATAGAAAATTAAAAAACCCAGAAGAAAACAATTGAAACATGAAAATCATCATATTTGATATTTTTTGAAGAAAGGGGAAAACAAAAATTAGATTAAAAAGAAAAGTAGTAACTATGGAAAACTACTATAAAAACTCTCAAAGTCATGGTTTCTAGGAAAAAAAATCACCCAGATTAATTAAGGATATGTGATACCTTTGTATTTGAAAGAAAGTTTACAACATATTGATGTCCTTACAAAGAATATCCTTCCATCGATAACAGCTCCTATATTAACATTTATGATATGCATATTAGCTTTTTGAATTGGCTGCAGTTTACTCTCCTGTAAAATATTTTAGAAATGTTATATATCTGAAATTACCCTGTAATTCTATCAATGATATCAAGAGAGTTTTAGGGTTTGCTTCAAAACTTGGTGGCTTGAGGGCATTCTTTGATTTCAATAAAGAAACCTATGCAAAGAACCAGCTGTCAATTTAACTATAAGTAGGTCAGAGCTAAACTAGGACACTTTTTCTTTGGGCCAAATTACAAATCAGAGAGAAAAGGCTAAGCTAAAAGGGTTTTACTAAAAATGCCAATCAGTAGTTATACAACCGAAGAAATGAATCAGCCTGTGGCTTTTACAGAGCAAAGAAATGGCTCCCCACAAGAATTTGGAATCACTTATGGGAGCAGAACCATTGAAAATGTCCAGTTCCTGCAAGGGAAAGTTATATATGCGTGGAACTAGAGACATTTTATTATCCTGTGGATTGCACTGTGCAAATGAAGGCAAAAGGAACAAAATTTAAGAATTGCCACACTATATGATACATTAATTTATTTAGATTTTTATTCTTTTCTGTCAATGAACATTGCATAAAAGAAAGGATTGGATGCTGTAGGATATGTACCTATAGGTATATATGCATCTATACATAACTATTTATACTTCCACATTTCTGGTTCAGTTGTACCAGAATTCTTCCCCCAAACACCAACGGTCACACTGTAGCATAATTTGAATCAACAGCCTGAAGACTTCAGGGTAGGGCAAGTGCCATCGCTGAATAACTAAGTATGATTCTGAACATCATTTTATGTCCTTTTTTTTAACAAACAGGCATTTTTATGACAGAAATCTTCATCCTTTGGGTCATCATCCACACTGCATTATTTAGCAACCACTTAGATGTCTTAAAATCTCCCTCAGAATCAGGATCTTAAAATAATACACACCTCATGTGTAAAGGAATCTACCCCCAAAGGCATATTTATTGTCAAAACAAAATAAGAAATGAAGAAACATCATAGAAATAAAACAAAACAGAAAAGAGAAGAGAAATATAAAAACCGGGTCAGTCTATTGTTATCTGAAGTTATCTGAACTTTTCATTTAAATCAAATAAACACATTAACGATATGTGCTGGGAGAGAAGTAATGTTTGATTTACATATCAGATCTTTCATAAAGCTAAATGCCTCATAGGAAATCCTTAACATTTTCCTTGTCCTGATTCTAGCAGAGCTGGAGGACGAGCAGTATGATGGAGACCAGTACTCTGCCCTTTGGTACAGCGTGCTTCTCACACCCATGATGACTTCCTGGCACAGTACCTTCCCTTCTCATGTTCATTTATCTACATCCCCACTACTGACACTGGGAAATCTGTAGACAGTCTCAATTTAGTGTGTAAGAGAGGGAGCTATCTTATGGAATTGTTCCCTCCAGTACACCTGAAGTCAAATGCTCTAAAGCTTTGCCTAGATCAGTGTAGTAGTTTGGCCGTGATTGGCCAATGTATATTACTGACACTTGATAAAACCCATGAAAGCGTGGGTACGCCTTTGCGGATACACCTTTTAAATGCAAATGCGTGAACCAGCTCTCTCTTGGTTTCCGGCTGGAACAAAGGTAACAAGTGCTGCCGGCCCGCTGCCTGCCAGGCCCCGAGGCCTGGCGGGGGCCGGGCCAGGTATGGATGTGGCTGGGGAGGGAGGAAAAAAGACCGAGGAGCTGAGCCACGGCCGCTGATATCTGGCTGATAGAACTCGAGCTTCTCTCTCCAGCAGCGTGGTTGGTCGCTGGGAGAGCTCCTCAGGGCTGTCCTGGAGCCAGGAGAGATCATGCCGCTGAGACCGGGCGGGGATGGCCTCCTGAGTGGAGTTTACTCTGGACTGATTTAACCCTGATGAGACCGAGGGGTGGAGAGAGGAATCTATTAAAACCCTCTCTCTCCAGCCACAACAATCCAGCCAGCGGCTGAGGCCAGGAATGGCTCTGCAGCTCCATAGTCCAGCATGGTCTAAAATATATCACCTGACTGTTTTTGGCATGGCTGCTGCCTTTGTGAACTCTTTAAATATTCAGATGAAACCAGAAAACTTCTATCCTCTCTTGAGTGAAAGAAAGGCCAGAGTGAAGACACATATAGAGACTACATAAAGATATTTATAGTCAGAAAAGAAAGTGATACTTTAAGTGGAAGGAAGATAAGGAGTTGTTTTATTTTTTACATTAAAATCTTNTGGAAAGTTTGTTTTGTCTTGTTTTCTTTTGGTTTTTTAGTTCCATAGTAAGTAAGAGATGCTCCAATCCCTAGAAGAATTGAATAAAGACTATTCTAGAATTGAAAAAACTGACTGAGAGTTTCTAAATGTAATTTCTGTATGTTGTTAATGAGGATGAAAGAATTTTTGGTAATAGAGGAAGAATGTTTGAAGGGTTTCATTCTAATTCTTAAGAGGTTTTATTTTTTTTTTCTTTCTTTTTGTGTTAGTTAATAAAGTCTGTCCTTTTCAAGTTTAAGCCTGCTTTGCTCTTGATTACAGAATTCCTTTTTTTTTCAAAATTGGCAACCCAAATTAATAGTTTTCTGTCTGGTTCAAACTGAAACCACAACAATCAGTAAATTAGAATTGCAGAGAACATTCCCTGTCTCTGGGACCTGACCATCTATACTGTTGAGCTTTTAGGATTTACGTAAAAACCCGTACGCAGTTTTTATCCAGACGAACTAGCACTCTTCAAACAATCCCTGTACACGTTTGGTATTTATCAGGAATAAGTTTAGAAGCAGTCACTGTGTTTGGATAGCAGAACAGGATAGCATGACAGACCAGGAATCACTGAAAACCATTTGTGTCTACACTAATAAAGAGAGCTGCAGAAGAATAGGTGAATAGGGTAGACTAGACTTGATTAGAATATTTCAGATTGAAGGGACCTAAACCAATAATCTGGTCCCACTGTCTGACCTTTCAGGGATGACCAAAAGTTAAAAAAGTTAAGGGCATTATCCAAAGGCCTTTATAACCCTGACAGACTTGGGACTTTGACCACCTCTCCTGGGAACCTGTTCTGGTAAGTTACCATCCTCTCAGTAAAGAAATGCTTCCTACATTTAAAGTCTGAACCTTCCTTAATGAAACTTTGTACTTTTCCCACATGTTCCCTCACTGGATACCAGGGAGAAAAGATCACCACCTTCCTCTCAAGTTCTCCTCCTCAGGAAACTGCAGGGAACAATGAAGTTATTACAAACTGAAGTGGATCTATAAAGAGAAAATGTTGGAGGATTGAATGCTCACACTAAACCTGCTTACAAATATTAATCATTACAAAAAGAGGAAAAAGGAAAAAAATATTCCCATTTCCTATAAATGGGTAATACACTTGCAATTCTGACCTATATACTTCTGTATATGTTGTTAAACAAGAAATGGTTGAGCATATCAGGCAGTCCCTCAAGAATATAGAATGTTACTTGATTTTCTGTCAAAAGGAAAACACCTTCTGCAGAAATCATGTCAGAAAAACAAAGACTGTGGTCTTTGTACAAAACCTTGTGTTAGATGACAAAAGTTCAAATAACCAAGATTTGTTTAAAAATAATTTTAATGATAATCCAGCCTATGGTCAGTCAATTAAAAAAGAGCATTCTTAAGATAAAAATCACTGCTCAAACAAACCTACTAGTGGGAAATATGTAGTATAAAATCAAAACAACCCATAGGATCAAAGAAACTGAATCTTTACTTTGTAGTGCAAGGTTATCACAAATAGCTGTTTTGCTAGATATACTAATAGAACAGAGTGAAATACCACTGCGGAATATGATATGCAAAATTGGACAGAAATAGGTGATATAAAAAAAAAAAGAAGAAGAAAAAACTGTTCAGTTGCCCTGAACTAGGAAAAGGTGTTTTGCCAAAATTATCATCCGTATTATTCTAAAAGTTTACATCAGGAAGTTCTTCTGTCCCCAGATACTTTAGTTATTAAGCTAGGTACTAGAAAGTTGTTACCAAGTTTTGGTAGACCTAATTGTTATCTAAATGCATAGCTAACCCAGACAATGTTAAGAACTTGAAATCAATTTAGGAAAATGAGATATGATATGCTACCGTATTAGAATTTGTGCAAGAAACACAATTGTAGTCAAATATTTGAAAATGTGTATTTATTTCCTTTTCATCACAGAATCACAAAATCACTAGGTTGGAAGAGTCCTTCAAGATCATCGAGTCTAACCCATGCACCTCAATTAACCATGGCACCGAGTGCCACATCCAGTCTTTTTTTAAACATGTCCAGGGATGGTGATTAAACCACCACCCCAGGGAGACCATTCCAGTGCTTTATCACTCTTTCTGTAAAAAACTTTTTCCTGATATCCAACCTATAGTTCCCTCCGCACAGTTTGAGACTGTGTCCTCTTGTTCTGTCAGTTGCTGCCTGGAGAAAGAGACCAACCCCCACCTGACTACAGCCACCTTTCAGGAAGGTATAGAGAGTGATAAGGTCATCTCTGAGTCTCCTTTTCTCCAGGCTAAACAACCCCAGCTCCCTCAGCCGTTCCTCACAGGACTTGTGTTCCAAACCCCTCACCATCCTCGTTGCCTCCTCTGGACGCGCTCGAGCGTCTCCGCGTCCTTCCCAAACTGAGGGGCCCAGAACTGGACACAGCACTCAAGGTGAGGCCTCACCAGTGCCCAGTACAGGGGAAGAATGACCAGACTGCTCCTGCTGGCCACACCATTCCTGATACAGGCCAGGATGCCGTTGGCCTTTCCAGCCACCAGGGCACGCTGCTGGCTCATGTTCAGCCGGCTGTCGACCAGCACCTCCAGGTCCCTTCCCCCCCTGGGCACTGTCCAGCCACTCTGACCCCAGCCTGTAATGATGCAAGGGGTTATTGTAGCCAAAATGTAGGACCCGACACTCGCACTTGTTAAACTTCATCCTACTGGATTCTACCCACCCATCCAACTGTTCCAGGTCTCTCTGCAGAGCCCTCCTACCTTCCAACAGATTGACGCATCCTCCCAGCTTAGTGTCATCTGCAAATTTACTAATGACAGACTCAAAACCCTCATCCATATAGTATTTAAATATTGCAGTTACAAGTTTAAACTTGAATGTTTGAAGACTCATATATTTCTTGAAATACTTTTTGAGGGTCTTTATTCTATCACCCAGGACAAAGCATGGATAATATTCTGAACATAAATTTGCCCATCCTCTGCCCTCCTTCATTTCAGCTGGATTAATGGTATTCATATTAATTGATTCCCAGAATTTCTAATTCTTACCTTCTCCTAAGCTCTTCTAGAAAAAGAAACATTTGTTCTATCCCATGAATATGACACCTTTCCACTGCACATGCAAATTACTAAAAGATCACCTTCCTGGTGGTAAGTGAATATTTATTCCTCAGATTGCTCCTGCAGTAGGAAAGAACACTTACTTCTGAAAACAGGCTTTTTGCTTGTTCTTCCATTTTGCATTGTTTGCATCCTTGCTCACTCCAGCTACTGCATGAAATCCATGCTATATTCTTTGATCTAATGTTTGTATTTCTTTCTGTCTAAAGATTATGGAAGTTTACAAATGCAGACTCTTATAAGTTATGGATTAGATACCATATTTAAAGAAGTCTTGACTGAATACATTTTTTCTATCAAATTGTTATTAGTTTGAGACAGAAAATCTTCAAGGTATTATTATTAAATACCTACATTCTCTCATTTCATCATATCTGAACTCATTTCTCAGTTATAGATTTAGCATAATTTTTTCTGAATTTTCTTACGGGATTTTTGTTCTCACATGTCTTGTTACTCAAACTGTGTAGGTGTTTTTAGAAATAGCGGCAAAATACCCATACAAAAAACAATTTCCCATAAATAAAACTGAGATAAATTTTTATTTCTCAGGATTTATTTTACTGTAATTAATATCTGATCCTTTCTGTAGCACTCATAAAAAGCATCACAGGAAAGTTCCCGATGACGCTGAAGAAGTTTCCTCTGCACCGATATTTTCTAGGAAGTCTCACATGGGCAGAACTATCATTCTGAGTTGCATGCACCTACTGAGATACATGTAAGTGCTCACAGTATCTTCCTTTCTTAACACCTTTCTTCAATTTTTTTTTCTACCCACTTGGTTGTTTTTGTAGTTTAAAAGTTATTGCAACAACAGAGTGCAGCAACAGAGATCTCACTTCCAAAACTATACATGATTATAGCAGAAAAGATGAATTGAAGATGCTTACTGTTTATTTAAACTCATCCTTATTGTCATCTGTTCCCCTCAGCAGTTAGTTGAGCAATAAAATATTAATTGCTTTATAATTTCTGTCAAAAACTTCCTCGCAAGTTCCCTGTCACTATTTTAAAAGTAATGTCTGACAGATGATAAATATTAAGTCTTATTTGGTTTACTTGAAATTCCATAGATGGGATTTTAATTCCAGAAGTAATTTGATAGTTTCTTAGTTGATTGCATGGCTGTTGAGTTTACAAATTATTGCTTGCAGCTGTTTTTGCAGTTCTTCCTCAGGGTTAAGCTGTTCAGAAGGAAACTATCACATTTTAATTAAATCTAATAGGAAATAGAACAAAACTGGTATGGTTTTTTTTTGGGTGGGGGTAAGTTTCAAAATATTTGTCTTTCAATAATTATTTAGAAATTTGTTCATGCAATAAGTACATTTATTGCAAGTTTATTGCAATTTTAATTTCAAAGTGCATGTCACACCTTAATCAGGATTTGTAAAAGTGATTAAGGAGCTGCTTACAAGTTTTAACATTTTGAAATGGTCACATACTTGGCTTTTAAAGAGACTGCAGTAGGAGGAAACTTTGCTGGAGAAGGCTAACAACATGACTCCCAATCAGGCTGTGAAAAGGAACTCAGAATAAAAGCATAGACTTTCCAAAGCCACACAATATTAAAAATCTTTCCTAAAATCTTAGCAACATTTTAGGAAGGCATATTTATGCTTCAGAGCTTTATTATCAGACAATACCTCTCAGATACAGAAGACTATTAGGCTATGAAGCCAACCATCCCAATGTTTATGCTCTGATTGATCCCCTTCTGACTACAAAGAGAGCCTAAGACAGAGTGATTCCTTACAAGTTTTGGCATTCTTGATGCACTGATACTCCCACTCACATCTTACTCCACACTCTATTATTAATACAACGAATATTTTCATAATACAGAGTGACAGAATCACCAAGACTTTAGGACAGAGGAATGCTGAGAAGTCTTGTACTTTCAGAGGATTTCACATACAGATTTTAAAGTGAAACATATCTTTAATTTCTTTTTTATTTGAGTTCCTCCCCTATAAATTATATTCTAACCACTAGACAATTCATTGACTTACCACAAAAATTATCCAATCCCTGTAATTCTTCACCACAGTTGAATTTTTTGTCATGAACACAAATCTCTCTTCCATTCCTGTGACATCTTCTGTTTGGGTCTGATGATTCCCTCTAAAATGCTGCAATGCTCCTGATTGTGTGACCACTGTACATCAAGGAGGTAATGACACACCCAGCAGTTACTGGGAGAGCCTCTGGCTGTACTGCCCGTGGCCCTCAGGCTGTGGTGGGCACCCCACAGCCCCTGTCTTCAGGAAGAGCACGGCCAGTCTTTAACAAAAGGAGCCCTCAGGTTGCTCCCACATGGTAGAGATGACTACACCACCTTGGTATCCTTGCTTTTATCTAAAAGTGAAGCAAGAAGTTCTTATGGGAACATCCTTTCTGCTTGACAGTAGACACAATGAACTGAGTTGTTTTCTTGTAAAACAATCCAGTAATACGTCAAATGAGCAAAATTGCATAATGCTTTTAATGAATGGGGTCTGCATGGTGTGCTGTGCCCTGATAGTTAAACCATTCAATGATGCATATTCAGTATCTGAGATGTAAAATTAGTCATACTTTTCTTACTCTGTAGTGTTAGCTCAAAACTCCACCATTTTGAATGATACTTTTCTTACTTGCATCATAGGAACCAACACCTCCTGGTGCAAAACACATCCAAAATATCTACTATTTCACAAGAACCACAAGGTACATGGAACTTGAAAGGCTTCTTAGCAACCAGCTACATACAAAAAATTTGAGTATAATTCCTGCAGGCATCTGTGGATGTTATCTTGATATTTCCAGACCACTTATACCTGCTACTTGTTTGAAAAATAATGTGGTTTTTTTTAGTAAGTGTCAGAGGAAATTCTGGAGGAAAAAAATATATTAAATAGATCTTTTTTGTTGTTTCATTGTAATTTGCATGCTGTTTGTATTGTACTGATGGTTTAACCTCGTATTAAGAAGCAATAAGAATCAAGTTAATTTAGATGATTTTGAGATTTACTGTACTTAATTTCTCATAACATAGACCCATTATATTCAGAAACTGATTGATATGTTCTCTTCACATTTAAGTCAACAGGCATTTTTAAAAGCTCATTATTGATTGCACTTAACACAAGAAAAAAACATCATGCAGTGGCATAGGCTTTTGCCCAGTCACGCTGAAAAGCATGTCCTATTTACATTGGAAACCTGGAAGGTGAAAAGATTGTGATTTTCCAATCCACAACTTTTCAGTGATAATTCCTTTTCAGCAAATCCTCCATCAGAACAAAGGGCATATTTTTTTCCCTGCCAGCTCATTTGTGTGGTTCATAAGCCCCTATAAGAACCCAATATATGGATACATGGATTCCAGATCTTTTTAATTTTTTTAAAAAATGTAACATTGGGTTAAGACAGAGAAAGAATGTGTGCTCCTGGTGTAACCTGGGATGGTAAGATGAGATGAAAGATTAAGTAATTTTCACTATTTCAGTTGGGTGTTTTCCCTGAAGAATGGAAAAGGAGACTACCCACTCTTAAACTTTTACACTTCACACTTTGCAGGCTCAATCTTACAGTCAGATTCTTCAGAAGATCCTTTTCTATAAATATCCACATCTTTGTATTTTTCTATCTCCTTTTTCAGATTGCATCCATTTTCTTAGCTTTCTTTTAGAACTCAGGTTTCCAGGATTCTTCATTTTCTTTCCAGCCTCTTCACCTTGGAGATACAGAGGTTATTAAATGATAGTTCCTGCATATCCTGGTAAAGACAGGAAGATCATCCTCAGTTGTTTTATTTTCACTATCTGCAGAGTCTAAACACACAAAAATCCTTCCAAGTATACCTGTATCACTTTCTCAAAATACCTTACTGAAATGAGATTTAGACAGAAGTAGAACATTCTGTTCACAAATTTTAGGCTATGTCCTAAGCACACTGAAAGGCCTGGTTCAACAATATTATCAGTTTTCAATAGCACTGTCAAGCTTCTCAGAAAGACTTGAAGTTTATTAAAAGCTATTTGTTGCAAAATTCCACTTCCAGTCTTCTATATGTGTGTTTCTGTGTGTTTTCATTTAAAGATTATATGTTGGTTTCTTCAGGTTTCCCCTTATTGTGTATGGAAAATACTAAGTATCAAACATTCTAATTTTAAGCAAATAAAGAAGAACATATTAAACATTAAATGTAAGAGCATTTGCAAAACTATCATTTAAAAAAGTCTAGAATGACAACAGTTACAAAATATTGTGTCTAAATAGAATTTAGCCTATAAAAATCTTTTTTATAGGGCAGAGGTAATTTTTACGTAAAATTAACAGGGACAGAAAGAGCAGAAGTCAACTACAAAATTGGTACTGAACCACAGGACAAAAACAGACTTCCTGTCCTGCCACATAAATTCATCACTGTTAGAAGAAAGTGAACAGGTGGTGTTCTTTTTTTCATGAATTTATGCCCAGGAACTAAGTCAGGAGACAACTAGAATATTTATATATCTATTTCTATAGAAAGAGATTTTACAACAATATCAGAAATGCATGGAATATCTAACAGTCTTAGGGAAAAAGGTCACTATCACATTTCCACATCAGTGATTTCAAAAGCCAGAAATGACTGGCTTTTCTTTGAAAAGACTGAAAAAACAACATTTCATATAGGTAAGGATTTGCATAAAAAGGACTTTGTATAATTTCTTACTCAGTTTTCAAATTTTCTGCCATAATTCATTCCATACTCCCAGTTATAAAGCCCAGTATTAAAAATGGTGACTGTTTTAAGCTAAATTGACAATTAGCTGCAGTGAAAAATCTTGCAATTTTAATATTTCAGCTAAAAATATGTCTGAGTTATTTCAATTGTTCCTTCTTGTAATACAGAAGGAATTTCCTCTCTTTGTATATAATAGTTGAGACAAATATAATAAAAGTTATTAAAGTGGAACATTATAACCAACTTCAATGTCAGCATAGGTTACACACTTCCAAAATAATTAACTATTTCCCTTTGTCTTTTTTTACCTACAATGAAATCCTTAAATGTGCTTTTAAATACTGTCTTTGAAAGTATCAGACTGTCACAGAAGCTTCATTTATAGCCTTGGCATTTCTTGTCATCTAAAGGACACAGATTTTCTTCAGACAATCTGAAGAATCTATACATAACTATTTAGACTCAACACATAACTACTAGACTCAACACATACCTCTCCATCACTCCAAGGCAAGCCAGCCTGGACTTAGTTTTGATTGCTTAGTTTTGATAGATTTCACTGAAACACTTGTCTTAACACTGTGAAACTGAATTAAGTTTGGTTCTCAAAGTGTTCTATTGTGTATTTGGCCGGGGTGAAATATAAATGCTGACTTAAGTCTTCCTTAACAAGTTACTGGAGAGAGAAAGGAGAAGGCACAAACCATTCTTCCATTCAAGCATTCCCCAGTTCCACCTGGGCATTCAGAGCACTATTCTTGCTCAGCAGCCGTAGAAACACCTGAACTCTTGCAGCAGTTTGTACTCAGAAGGAGAACATCATTTTTCACATGTACGGCATGACTTAACCAGCCCCAATAGGTGCGACCTAAGACACTCTGAGTACAAATTGTTCTTTTTTTAATATTCACATTTTAATTTTGAAAAATACAAGACTATTAACCACATTTTGTTGTAATAAAATTCCTCCCCTCCAGTATAATAATAGTTTTAGAGCATTCTTAGTAACTCTTAATAACCTCATTAACCTTAGTAACTCTTAATAACTCATACCATAGCTGAAATTAAGACCCAAGCTCTAAACTGCAAACCAGTAAAGTCTTATGTCATGTTGTCTTGAGAGCTAAATACTAAATGCATTTCCAGAAATATTATTCTCAAAGAGCTGTGTCACTGGGTATTCCACATAATTGTGAGCTTCATTCAACTGAGTAATGACTCACCTACTATTACATGTTCATATATGAGAAACTTTTGCCAGAAAAAGAACCAGACTCTTGAAGCGTGCCACCAAGAAAATAGTTTTAATTGCATAATAGTGATTTTTCAATACAGTTGCAGGGCAAGACAAAAATGTAAAATTAAGGAGGGTTTGCATTACCTTTTATATGAACAATTTCAAGTGAAAAATCAAAGATTTATATCATAGGAACATGAAATGCAGATGAAAAGGACAATGTTCATTATTGGTCTGACATCAGAGTTCTATTTCAGTGACATTTCTCCCCACAAATTAAGAGCTCGAATAGAAGACACACATCTTTATGTACTGATTTCTCAGTGAAAAATGGAGGCAATCACAAAGGTCACATCCCACAGCTGCAGTACTCTGCCAGTGATAGGAAGGTATGTCTGCACACTCCACTGTCCAGACGAGAGGTGCATTTCATCTCTGTAGCAGCTTTGGTGACTGTAAGGTCCTCTGGAATTATTCAAAGGTAGAACTATTTCGTAAGTTCTTGACCACCTCCTTATGGCTTTATTGATCTCGGATTCTGAGCCAGACTTCGGCCAGCCGTCGATAAGGAGAGAAAGACCTGTAAAGCGAAGTCTACCAATTCCATTCAGAGTTGCAGTCAGTAGTCTGATGACATCTTTCCAAAGCACTTGTTAATGTTACTCATAGTTAAAGCCAAGAGCTGTCATGGGGACATCATAAAAGATTTGTTCAAGTCAGTTTCACAAGTCATTAGCTATCAGCTGAAATTCCCATTTCCCTAACTCAAATTTAAGCCATTAAATCATACTGCTCTCAACTGAAAAAGGTGACAAAAATAACCCCTCCAAAGAAGAAGCATGCTCTTAAAATCTCTCATTAATTTACATCCTTGCACTTAACCTTCCAAACTAAAGAGAGCCCAGAATACTGGAGAAGGTGAATCTATAATTTCTTCCTCTGAAAGGGAAGCTTAAACTGAGAAAGCATGGCATATAAATCTACTTTATTTTTAATATGTACCATTGTCTTTCTGTGCCCTGAAGGTTTACATGCATAAAATCAATACAGGAACCATGTCCCATAAGCAATGGGTAAGAAAAATTCCAAGTAAATAA
>WAAG01033070.1:0-15745 GCA_013390105.1 Tichodroma muraria
AGATGCTTAGATAGCTGGAGGTGTCTTTCCTGTAGAGAAAGACTGGTGCATCAGCTGGTTCTCAGTCGTACAGGTTTTCTGTAAGAGACATGAAAATAAACTGTGCTAAATGAAATACAAGATGTGGGGATTGATAACAGTTGTTTTGTTGAAGGTTGGAGATGACCAGTTTAAACACTGAGAAAACTGTGTACTAAGATATCCCGTGACAGGTTATCAGCTGCCATCTCCATTCCACTGCAGGGAAAGGAAATGTGATTCTGTGTTGCCTTCGGGGTAGAGAGAGACAGATGAGTGTCTTAAATGGTCCTGGAAAAGCTCATAATGAATAAGAAGTGAGTGTCCAGAATTGCACTTCAAAGGAAGATAAATTCTAATTGCAATTGAGGCAGAGAAGGCTTATTAGGGCTATCAAGGGGAGTGGAGCCTGTGTTTTGCAGGAAGAGAATGGATGTGACTACTCTGTAACTACATGGATATGTTAGCATTCCCGATGGCACAAGTGGTTCTTTCCAATTCTGTTACTGGAAACACACGTGTGCATGAAGAGGTGACAGGCTTGGGAAACTTCACTAGAGAGACCTGTGGATTTCTGAGTACAGATTTTTGTTGCTTTCTTGGTGAAATTGAAACATAATTTACAATTCTCCTGAAAATAAACTTCTAATGTTGTTCAGTGGACAGAAAGTCATCAGCGAAAGACCAAATGTTTTAAAATACCCTGATAGTTGGAAGCTTTGCTTTTACAGCAAACACAACCAACTTTTTTAGTGGNACTTGAGGAAAAGGGGAATTGCTGACAGCTGCCTGAGCTGAGTTGGTGGTTAGTGTGATGCAGCACCATCATACCATCATCACAAGTATAGGGCTGTTACTTAGGCAAGTGGTGTTATGTCTTTATTGAGACTGCACATCTTCAGTCCTCTTAGTTTGGTGTCCTGGTCAATTAAAAAAACCAAAAGACTTCCTGTAGCTGCAGCTCAGTGTCTGCCTTGCTGACACTTGTAGTTAGCACTGATAAAGCCCTGAGGAAGTGCTGACACGTGTCCTTTCACTGTGCTTTAAGGATGTTTTGGAGGGTGACTACTTCCGTTAGGGGACGCATGAGCAGCTACAGAACAGGATATTGAGGCTTGTGCGATACCAGAGCTCTCAAGACCAGTCCTCAGGTGATGCTCTGCCTTCAGCAAAGCCAGGAAAATTTCTCAGAGTTGCTCTGTGTACGACCAGCTTTCATCTCATGCTCACAGCCATAGTCATAATGCTCCAAATATTGGAAAGGGGTTTTACCATCCCCATTGTCTCTGTTTTTTTATTCTCTTCATGGTAGAATAAAAGAATGGTTTAGGTTGGGATAGACCTCTAAGATTACAGAATTACAGAGTCCAGGTGTTAACCCTGCACTTCCAAGGTCACCACTAAACCACATCCTTAAGTGGCACATCCACAAGGCTTCTACATCTCCCCAGGGATGGTGACTTCACCACTGCCCTGGCAGCCTGTTCCAATGCTTGACCATTTTTTAGGTGAAGAAAGTTTTCCTTACAGCCAATCTAAACCTTTCCTGATGGAACTTGAGCCCATTCCTTCTTGTCCTATTGCTTGTTTCTTGGGAAAAGAGATTGATTCCTCTCACCTGGCTAAAACTTCCATTCAGCTTCCATGCACCTCCTTTTTTTTTTCATGCAGGTCCCTCATCCATTTCTTGCAAGTTTTGTGGTCTGGACCCTTCACCTCCTGGGTTGAGATAAGGGCAGGAAGAGAGCTTGTAGTTTAATTGCATATGGCCCACTGCATGTTTTGTATTGGCTGTTTAGCAGTTCTGGTGTTTACAGATACTAAAATGGATCAACTCTGGTACCTAGACCAATACCAGTTTCAGGTAATGGATAACTTAGATAGTTGGAATTCAGCTGCCCTATACATAAAAAAGTAATTTATTCTGCCATAGATCCTTTTTTAACTTTCAGGCTATGTCTTTATCCATATAAAAAAGGGCCCATTTCAAGGGTTAAGCAGTTCAGACAGTTTAGCAAATCATTCCTCTAGCAGCACAGCCACTGACATCTCATTTCCGAATTTCTTCTGGATTTGTGCTCCATAAGGAGATAACTATTAATCTTTGTCAGATTCACTGCCTGTTTCGTGCACTCTTTCTTTGCATTCTTGAAAGAGGAGACTGTGATTTGCCATGTTCTGTTCTCCTCCTGTATTGGGCTCTTTTCCTATAGGAATTCCTCTGTGACTTAGTTTATCACATGGACTCTGTGTCCTTATTTGCAAAATCATCCTGTCCATGCAGGGGCAGGGGAAGAAACACACAAGGTCCAGCAGAGATCAGTTTGAATCCTGGTCTCCTAATTGCCACGAGCTTCCACTATTGCCCCTGCCTGGATGCCAGGTGCCCACCAAAGCCACTCTGTCACATCCTTCCTCAGCTGGACAGGGGAGAGAAAAATCTATTGAAAAGGCTCGTGGGTCAAGATAAGGCCAGGGAGAGATCATTCACCAGGCACTGTCACAGGCAAAGCAAACTCGACTCGGGAAAAACAGTTTTATTACCAATAAAATCAGAGTAAGAAAAGGAGAAATAAAACCAAATCTGAAGAATACCTTCCCCCACCCCTCCATTCTTCCCAGGCTTAACTTCACCTTTATTTTCTCTCCTTCCACCCCAGAGTGGTGTAGGGGGATGGGGTGTGGAGACTGCAGTAAGTTCATCACACGTTGTCTCTGCCACTTCTTCCTCCTCAGGGGGAGGACCCCTCACACTTTTTCCCTGCTCTGGTGTGGGGTTCTTCTCACTTCTGTAGCCCCCCACGACCAAAGCCTTGCCATGCAAACCAAATACAAGTAACCAATTTTGCCGTGGTGGCTGATGAACTTCTGTGTAGGGTCTGTTTCTGGAAAGGCAAGGCTTTGAGTAATTTTTTTTTTTCACTAATGCACTCCCTTATGTGCTGTTAGTTTCAAAGAGCTCAGTGATGGGCTTGGTAGCAGCAGCACCGGTTTGTCTCAGAAAGTACTGCTCTTAAGTTTCAGAAGACTTCCAGTCTTATTAATAAAACGTGCCATGTAAAAGAGGGGGATGGAATAATGTCAAAATAAAGTCTTTCTTAAAGCACCGTGCAGTTGGGTTTTTTATTATTATTAAGGAGAACAGTTTTTAAAAGTCTGTTACCATGGCAGCAGAGCAGGCTGGCATCTCTGTATCTCAAAACCCCAAGTCTTGTTTGACTATGATTAAAGTAACAGTGGTATTTCACTTTGCTTGTCTTCAGAGGAAGGGTCTGTGTGATTGCACAGGAAACAGTATTGGGTTCCTGATCTCCTTTGAAGCTGGGGTGGTCTAGTTAGCGCACTGCAGTTCCTCAGATTTCCTGTATGGCCTTTCAGGGGAGGGCAAAGCTGGAATAATTCTTTTAAGGGCAAACTCAAGCTGAACAAGGTACTGTGCCCTTGATGCTGGAAAGGAGAGTATAACTCTCAAGCTGCTATGCTGTTGTCATCTGTTGCTTTTTATACTGTTTCTGTAAAAGACAGTTTTGTCTGTACCCTGGTGCTTACACCTGATCAGATTTTAAGATCTGAAGTGTAGAATCATGACAGAGATACCAGCTCTTGTATTTATTAAAGTTGTCTGGAGGCTGTTGCAGGTGTTTCTTTGAAGAGAGAGAAGAAAGGAGTTTTGAAATGAATTCTCTAGTACTCACCCAAGCACAGGGTTACAGCGTCACTTCACACACTCATCATACAGAAAATGCAGGCCCACCAAAGTTGAATTTATTACTCTTTTCCATGTATTCATGAAAAATGAAATAGAAACTCCCAGCTTGTGGAGTATGGGGGATGATGGAAGGAGAAGAAAGACTGTAATAGATACAAACCTGTGTCATAAGGTACTTAATGTAGGCAGGAGTCAGGGACCAGGTTTGGTCACTTGACAGATGCTGTGAACTGTTGCTGGGTGAGCCGTCCAGCCTGATGGTAAAAAGCAGCTTGAGCTTTGAGAAACGCGTGCTCTCTGTTGCTGTGCAGACCTGGTGTGCTCTCTCAGGCTGTCACACCCCAGCTGAGATGAAACCTATTTCCATGGCTTCTCTGATGTGCCGCCCTGGCACTGGCTGTCACCAGAGGCTGTCACCTCTGCAGAGGAGGAAGGCCACCTAATGCCCTCTGCAAACAGCTCAATAAAATACTGATTATCTGATGTCCAGGTGCAGCCTTTCTCAGGGTCGTGGTCTCAAGGATGGTTTGGGCATGTTCAGTGCTTAACAGGCACAGGAGGAGGTAGGACAGGTATGCACTTTGTAAACAAGTGCAGTGCTCAGATCAGAAGTAATGGTACTGGCAAGAAGGAAAAATTTTCTAGACAAACAACAACCTGTCTGTTGGTATTTCCTGCCTCAGCTTCCTCATTGCCCTTGAACATGTCTCAGGTTGTTTTACTGATGTAAATCATGGATTTCCCTTCACAGTCAATTTTCTTTTTCCTGGCTGGTTGAACGGCCCTGTATGTTTTGAAGAATACTTTGCTCTTTTACCAGTGCTTTAGGTAGTGGAATAGCTCAACAGCCTCTGTTTTTCAAAGGATTGTGCTTGTGTCTGGGTCTTTGGTCTCTTAAGGAAGTGGGGATGTTGTGGGCCTTGCCGAAGTTCGAAGACTCTGGTTGGCCCCTTCATCCCAGTGTGCTGCTGTTTGATTAGGGGTTTGCCTGTTAGTAATAGCACACTGTCATCCTTGTAGTGTCCTGTGCTTCAGGATTTCTGCAGGTAGCTGGAGGCAAAACAGATGAATCAGCATCCTGAAATCTAAGGTGAAGAGGAGAAATAACCTCTTCTATTGGAAGGAAGTTGTAAACCCACGGCCCTGTGCAGATAACTTCCTGCATGCATAACAAAAAAGAGCAGACAATAAATCAGTTCCAGACCAGCCCAAACTAGGGACATCTCAAAAATTGTGTGTGTATGTATGTATATCTATATATCTATATTACCTGAAAAATCTGTACACATTTACAGTAGGGATACCTGTGTTACTGCCTGTCTATGGGTGTGTGGTTTTGTTTGTTTTTTTTAATGTGGAACATACCAGCTTGCTTTCACTTTCCCAGATTTCTTTGTGCAGACTCTTGTTTTTACCCTTCAGAATAAAGCTGCCATATGTGACTTTTAATATTTTTCCTATATTAAAAGACGTAGTTCTCAGTGAGAAGTAGTTTTCTTAAGAGTGTGCTTGATGTTGGCTATGATCCTGTTTGTTACAGTGATCCTATTGTAGAGATAATCATAGAGGGGAGAAAATCTGATACCCTTATCATTTGAGATCATGTAGGTTGGACTTAGTTAATTAGTAACTGGAATGAAGCTCTTGCAGCTTATAGTAACAGTGAGATTTGAAAACTACAAGCAGAAGTGTTAGAAAAACATAAAGACATAAAATCCTATTTTAAGGAAAATATTTCACTTGTGCGTGGTTATTTCCTTGGAGTTAGTAGATAGTCCAGCCCATCTGTAAACAATAATATTGACTGTTTTGGCATCAGACTTAGCTCAGATGTGTCTGCACGTGAGCAGGCTTGATTTTTGTTTCAGACGATAAAGAGCGTTAGGAAGGGGGTAGAATGTCACGCTTGCTGTTAAACAGCTCCTGGAAGCTTTAGTACTTCAGCTTGTTTTGATCTCTGTTTACACATTTTTTCCTTTTCTTTCTTTTTCTCTTCTCTCCACCGCTATAAATCAGCGGCTTCCTGCGCCGATCAACCTGCCGTGGCACCTGGCGTACGGTGCCCTCCTTTCCAGTAAAGAGTCTAGACAGCAAATTCCCTGGAAGCGTATGCCATTCCGGATCGTTATGCCTTTTTGCTTTTTTGTGGAGGCTTTTTAGAAACTGCATTACCTCACCCGTCGGCCTGGAGATTGCGCAGCCCGCGCCGCTGATAGGGCTGCAGAACCCCGCGCAGAGCCAATGGAGAACTTGGGCTGCAAACTCTTAATGAGCAAAAGAGCAGCGGCTCGTTTAGGGCTCCGTAGTTAATGTCGGGGCTTTTTTTAAGTGTTACTTCTGAAAGACAAGCCACTTAACAATTATGTGCCATATTGCTGACCAGTGAAGCTGAACAAATAGCTATTTACATTGACAGATCAGAGGAATGTGTAAGTGCATCGTGGTAACCTACATTTTCTGTGCCAAGAGATTTGCAGCTGACTGCCTGGGTGACTCACTCCTTGGATTAGGAGATGAGGTAATGCTTTTGAGATACGGGGTGATGTCATTCCTTTACCTGAGCTGCATGCCGATGCTAGTTGCTAGTACTTTCAAGGAAAGTCCCTTTTCTGCTTCTGATGTACTAGAGAATGAGCTGCATAATTCAGATAGTTGTTGTTATTAATGTCCTTCCAAAGCCTCTGGCTGAACTGCTCTTTTGAAAACAGATGTCACTAAAAGTAGCCACAAACGGCTTTTGTTACACATGTATGCGGGCACTTGCAAGTGGTATTTGCACACCTCCCGGTTCTTCAAATAAAGCTATTTTCTTAAAAGACGACCTTCGTGGTAATCAGGTGCTGTCTCTTGTCAACACTGGCATGTAATCCACTTACAGATAGACTCATCTTAAGGTGATTTTTTTTCCCCTGTTCTGTTGTTGTAGTGAAATAGCTCATTTGTGATTGTAAGTAACCCAGATATCTCATTTGCACTTAGGGTCAGTTTAACCTTACCCACTCTTGCTCTGGCATTGTCCTTCACTGCAACACCTCTTCCTGCTGTGTTCATGGGCAGCAGCTGTGTCTTTTCTCAGCTTTTCCCTCCCAGTGTCACCCAGGATGTGCTGCTCCTGTGGACGCCCGCAAGGTTGGGAGCACAGACAGGTGATCAGCAGAGCTGACCAACAGTGTCATCTGTCCTCTGCAGTTTATGGGGACCGAGGTTTTAACAGTCGAGCAGGCAGAGAGCCACTGTCAGGGAATTTTCAAAGCCATAACCTGCTTTGATCCATATATTGGGAGTATACAGATGTGTGTTGCTGAGCCAGCTTCATGCATCTTGGAAATTCGGGTGTGGCTACTAGAAATGGCCAGTGTGTGTGTGTTGTTTGCTGGTGAAAAATTTCCTACTTAGGCCCCTGGAGTGAGAGCTTTGGGACAGGGGAGGCACTTAAGGTGACGTGTCACGCTGTATCCAGAGCTTGCAGTTACCCACAGAGAGCCTTCCTTGCTCAGCAGCAGTTCCTGGGCAGTTTACACCACTGTCTCCATTCTTCACAAACCACGGAATGGTCTCCAGCCCTTGGAGCAGAGTATCTCATTCTAAGGCTGGCATAGGCCTTCAGACTACTGATATGTGTATGGATCATGTGCAGATCCATTCAGAGGATTTGTTAATGTAAACTAGCAGCTGCACAGGCTAGAAGTTGTCATCAGAATTATCGTGAGCTTCTGAAAGAATCTATTACAGAAACATTTTGTGATATTACTCCTCTGTGTTGAATGTTTTCAACAAGGTACTTCCACCATGGTTACAGCAATTTTGGCACTGGCATTTTGGTTTTAAAAAGGTGTTTTCCAAATCTTCCCTTTTTTGATGTTGGTCATCTCTACTGTTGGTCCTCTCTGCTGATCACTTGTCTGTGCTCCCAAAAAAATCCAAAGTCTTTTGTTTCTTAAGACCACAAGGTTGCTCTTGAATATGAATTTTTATTAAACCTTATTTGTTTGCTTTATTTGTCCACCGACCAGGTGATCTCTACAAATGACACCCCTCACTTCCCCCTGGAATATTTGCTTTTTTGTTGGTTGATTTCTTTGTGTGTGTAGGGCTGTGTGTCTTTATTTTTGCTCCCCAATAGTAGGCCGTAACGCAACATTTGTGTATCACATGCAGTGTCTTTTCCAGGATATTTGGCCTTTATTGCCATAAGGTAAATATCTGAGAGGGAAAGAACACAACTAGTTTTGCTTTGTAAAGAGCTTCACAGTTAATCTCAGGGGTTTATTTTTGTCATCTCTTCAATTACACACTGTGCTCCTGAAGGGAGTTTTTATTTCAGTTGTCTGTCATCATGAGGCTTTCCAAAGCTGGAAAGCATCAGTGTTGGATCCCTTTTAGGGTTCTTTAATACCAGCAGTGTGGGGTAACTCACCTGAATTTTCTCTTTAAATGAGGTGTGTTGAACAGTGTATGAGGAGATATTAGTCATGACACACATCTACAACATCTGTCTTTCCAAAACTCTCTGTTCAGGTGAATCCCAACTTTGGTTAAAGCTTTTTGCTCGACTCTGACCCAGTTAGAGGAATGAAAAGTTCCATGTTATATGAAATTTGAATCACGCAGAAGATGTGGTTTCAGATCCTCACAGCGGCTGCAGAAATAATAACAAGAAGCCTTCTTCATCTTTTGTGCCACCTTGTAATACACATCTGTGCCTTGTAGTCTGAGCAGGAATATTTTTTTCCAAGTGATTAATACATGTGTACCAGAAGCAGTCTTTAATTCCTAATGTGTCAAGTATCCGAATTTAATGTAATTATGTTGTAGGGTACTGCCCAAACGGACAGAGGTTCTGAAAAAGTACTAAACCCTCCCATGTTAATCCATGTCCTCAGAAGCTAAGATTATGTGGATTACAGTTTCTCACTGTTCTTGATGAGCACAGCCACTGTGGCTCCACAGCATTAGTTATGGTCCATCATGCTGATAATGAGTTTCTTAATAAGTCCCTTAGTACTCACTGACAATGACTCATACTTCTGAACTAGGATCTCCTTGAAAATCTCTGTGTAATGGATGAAATACTGTATCCTGGTGAAGATTTTTTTCTTACTTGTGTGTTTAGGGAAAAGTCAGGCAATTTATAAAGGAACGGTGTGCATAAAGACAAGAAGTTCTGAGGAGAAGTCAGATTTAACTGTCTGGAAAGGCAAAGGTGAAATGTGAGCTCTGATCTCAGTGACAATTGCTCTCTCTGCTTTACAGAAAGCTGGATATTCTGGACTAGATATTAATTGTGAAAACAGCCTCAGTTTAATTTTAAAATTACTCTATCTTCAAACTATCACAAATAATCTGCAAAATGTTGCACTTTAACCAGTGCCTGTCTCTTGGAGAATGCTTCAACCCACATCATATTTTCTGCAGTTTGGATGAAGCCTGTCAACTCATCGAGCTTTCAAATGTTTTGAAGAAGTGTCACACACTGAACTGTTTTTTAACTAAGAATAGTGAAATATGGATTTGATTTGAATGCCTGAAAGTTTTCTGTCTTCAGTATAACTTTGAAAAATAGGACTCGTGAGATACAAAGCCATTAGGACACTGGAGCATAATGCACTGGACTTGCTTTTACAGTATTTCTGTTGCCATTTTTGGTCTGTGCATTTTGATAAAATTATGGTTAAATCATAGCTAACCTTGAATCCAATTATTTTAGGTATTTGGAAACAAGATGATTATCCCTTCCTTGGATGGGGACCTCTTCCAGTGGGATCGGGACCGAGAGAGCATGGAAGCCGTTCCTTTCACGGTTGAATCTCTTCTTGAGTCATCCTACAAATTCGGCGAGGACGTTGTCTTGGTTGGGGGCAAGTCTTTGACCACCTATGGGCTGAGCTCCTATTCAGGGAAGGTAAGAGCCTGAAAAGGTGTTTTGTGTCTGTGTGTTTCGAGCTCTGCCTTGCAAACAGGTAACTCCTGAGGTTTAAACTGTGGTGCAGCTCGGGGGTTTAACTGCAGGGCACAAAAGGGCAGAACCTGAGTTTCCTGGGCTGCAGTGGGTGGCATGGCACTGCAATCTTCTCCTGCCTGGGAGCTCCTGCTCTGCCCCCTGTGCTGGCTTCAACCCTTGTCTCACCATTTGCTAACCCAGCGGAGCACTGTTCGCTTTTTACTGGATTAGTTCTGTGCTGGGTTAGCTGTAGCAGGGGATCAGGGAGTGCCAGAGCCAGCCCAAGGGAAGGGGTGGGGGATTTGTCACCAGAGCATAGTGAGGGGATAAGAGGGATGACCCCCTTCTGTGGGAGGAGTTCAGCTGTATCATCTGGCTTGAAGCAGACTTTGCAGTTCAGCTCACTGTGTATCAATTAATGCTTTAGGTGATACCTTTTCTGCAACTAATTTCAGATTTTTCAAAACTAATGAGAACAGAAAAAATTCAACACATGCAAAAGTTAAGGGCTTTTAGTTGTTGTCAGTGTGTTTGCTATCAGAAGTTCTCCTTATATTTTAAAGTCATATTTAAAAGTTAAGTTAAATGTCAGATGTCATTGAAGTGCTTGTAGATACTTTGTGTAGTGAAGAACAGACATTTGCTGTTTCAGAAACATTGCATTTTAAAACAAGTTAAAAAACAGATTCCGTTAAAAAAATTTAAAGCTTCTAGTGTTTGTTTTCAACAAAATCAGGGTGGCTTTTTTTTTTTTTTTTCATTTTCACCATACATTTTAATTTGGAACACTTCTATGGTGTGGTGTGGAATCATCACTAATGATAAAGAGCACAGACCCCAGACCAGAGTTCATGAATTCCTTTTGATTTCCTCACTGGTAGCAAAGGGCTCTGTGCACCAACAGGCTCCTCCTCCTCCAATACTCAGGAGAGGAAATTTTCATTTCTGTTTTGATTCCTGGCTTATGCTTATAGTAGCAAAGCTGCCTCTTAGAGGAAGTCGTGCCTGACCCTTCCTTCCTAAGAGTTTGGGCAGTTTCATCTCTCTGGCATTGCCCATATAATGCAAATACTGTTGGAGATTGGGACTGTTGGAAATGGAAACTTTGTGACTGTGAGAGTTCATTAAGGTTTTCTTTTCCTTTTAATAGCTGACAAGGCAAAGGGGGAAGGCTTTGTGGTATTTTATATAAATCAATAGTACTTCATTTGAAGCTCAGAGTTATGCTGAGACAAATATGACATGAAAGCAGAATTATGCTGTGGGTCTTGCAGGAATGTTCTTTTGATGTCCATAGAAATAGCGGGGAAAAAGAGAGCTCAGATTTCTTTGTGTTAGAAGTACGTGCAAAATACAGTGAAATGGTAGTCAAAATACCACAGAGTGTAAACTTTCTAGAATCCTTTGAAAGTTTTCGTTCTGAAAAGCCGTTATCTCTTAAACCAGGCTTTTCAACATCCCTCCAGTCGAACATCTAAAGTCACGGAGTTCCGAATCGCCTGCCGGCCAAGAACAGGCCGTAAGGCTTGTTAGCTTTGAGAATTGCTGTTGATTTTATTTGTTTTGAAGTTGCACATGTGAGCCTGCCTTGTCCCTCAGGTGAAGTACATCTGCTCAGCCATGGGCTGCCGCCGCTGGGACGATGAGGAGACGGAGCAGGAGGAGACGCTCCTGCTGCACCGCACCCAGAAAACCGTCCGGGCTGTGGGGCCACGCAGTGGCAATGAAAAGTGAGTCTGAGAACTGTTCAGGAGCAGTCCCATAGAGATGGTGAGACGGAAGAGACAGGAATCAGATCACAGTTGCTTCCCTCGTCCTTGCTCACCCCAGAAAAGTTTGTCACTGCTGTGTACTGCACAAGGAAAATGTCACTATGTTCTGATTGTTGCTTTTGTATGAGGGGAGACAGTTTAAGTCTTCTTATAATCTACTCACTTTAAGGTTCTTTACCTACTAATAGTAACTGTCACTGGGGAGGGGGGTTATGCATGATGTCTTAAGCTTTCATTTTAAGTTGATATTTTAAATAATTCTTAAATTTATGTTGTTCATTCCATAATGTAGGTGGTCTGTTCTTTCTAAGATGTAGAAACTGGTTCAATCTGTGGCTTCAGTGTCACTGTCACATTGAAGTTTTAATACATCAAGATTTCTATAAAATTACAAACATGTATTTTCTGGGAGAAGAAAACCCAAACCCACTTCATAAAACACAGACTTAAAAAGCTGTGTTTTTAGCCTACATAGATACAAGTAACTGTCCAGCAACGTAGTGGGGAACCAATCATTCCCTGTTCCCCTGCTCCCTCTTCTGTTTGCAGCACGATGTGACAGGTTGTGAATTTGCAGCCTATCAGAGAGAACCTAGTGAGAACTCAGTAGATTAACAGATCAGATGTCTGAGAGGATAAATCTTGGTTTCTGTGTTTCTTGGAGACAGATATTAGCCAGGAGAGGTATGTCAAAACCATAGTATTTAGTCTTGTGTCCCAGAATCCTCCTGTCTTTGTGGTTAGAAACAGAGGTGCTTTCCTGGTGACGTGGAATGGGCAGGAAACATCTGGGGTTTTAATCCAGAGAAAGAAACATCTTTCATAAGTCAACTGAGTATATAAAATATGCCAAACTTTTACCATAATGGTATAAATTCTTTAAAGACACAGTTTGGGCTCCTGGTGTTTGCCAGACTGATAAGAAGCTCTAGGTACCCAAATACACTGTTCAAGAAATATTTACCTCTTCATGCTGTCCAAGACACAAACATTCCGTGCTTTTCCCATCTGTGTCTTTGTTGGTTTACAAGGATTGCAGAGTTTTTTGCTGTGCAAGAAAACTGTGTTACTTGCACATTTCATTATACATTTGTCTTTTTTTGGTGTTAACCTGTGGTACATGAGCAGTCCTGGTTTCATGAAGTACCTGTCAGAGGATCTGTGTTAGGTTGTATGTGGGGTTAAACAAAAAAAGCATTGTCCCTTTCTCAGTTTGAAAAATCTTATGTTTCCAGTTAAATACACTTAATTAGCAAAGAGAAAAATGGCTTGTTAGAATGCTGCTTCATAACAGCTTTGTACTTACTGCTTTCATCAGCTAGAGAATGTTTTCTTACTAAGCAGACCCAGCTATAGTACTTGATGATTTTAATTTCCCCGTTCAAACACTAAACCTCTAATACCATTGGCCCTACTTTACCAGCTTTTTTCTCAATTCCTCCATCATGTTACATACAACATTTCTTAGCTTGTTTGATTTGTGTTCTGGATTAGCACTCCTTTCCTGGTAGAGTTTTGTTCATTTGACAGTCTGAGAGTTTACTGTGAAAATATGGGCCAAATATAGGTAATTCAGTTTAGAAATATTCTGCACAGACAAGGAAGACTTGGGACTTCCTTGGAATATAAAAGCTGTTTCTACAAAGGTTGTCTCTTTTTCTTTGAGGTGGAATTTCAGTGTTGGTCACTTTGAGCTGCGCTATGTCCCAGATATTGAAACTAGAGCAGGATACATTGAGAGTAATTTTAAATCAACTGTGAGCAAAGAAGAAACAAAAATTATTTCAGATGTGGATGAGCAGGAAGCTATGATGAAAGACACAGTGATAAAGGTCTCCGTGGCTGACTGGAAGGTGATGGCTTTTAACAGAAGAGGAGGACATCTGGAATGGGAATACCAGGTAGGGGGAAAGACAGAATATTATCTATCACAAAAGTGGACATTTTGAAGATGTCTTTCATCTTTGGTTTCAGGCACTGTCTTTGTAAAGGAGCACATATCTGCTTGTAATTTTTTAACTGAAGTTCTGACTTTGAGTTGCTGCATCTGTTAAAAAATTTAAACAAGAAATTTAAGCACTTTGTTTTTTATTATTCTTATTTAATAACTCATTAATATAACATTTATTTTCCAATTACCTCTCTCCCCTTCAGTTTTGTACTCCAATTGCTTCTGCATGGCTGCTTAAGGATGGCAAAGTAATTCCAATCAGTCTGTTTGATGACACGAGTTACACAGCAAATAATGAGGTACTGGAAGATGAAGAAGATCTTGTAGAAGCTGCCAGAGGGGCCACAGAATCCAGTGTCTATTTGGGTGAGACACCAACTGCAGCATTTTCTGTAGTAAACATTATTCATTTTAGTGAGGATGTAGTAAAGCAAATCTTTTTGTACTGCTAGATTTCAAACCCATAAATCTTTCCCATTTTGATTCTGAAATGTTCATTGCTTTGTTGTTTCAGTACATTGGAGATGACTAAAGGTCTTGAAACTTTAGAAGACAGGTTGACAGCTAACAAAGCAACCTTGTTGCCCATTAATTTGTACACTGATTGCAGTAATTTACTGTGAAGAAAATTCAGATAAGATTTTACATGGCTTAGTTTTCATCCAGCTGTCAGGATTCATTGGATGTGGTTTGTGACAATTTGAAATAGAGTGGCTCAAGGTCCTCCTCCTCAGCTGTCTGTCTCTGGGAGGTAAATGTGATTTAGTTTTCTAAGACTTGGTTTGCTTAGCCTTTTTCTCTAAGTCTTTGCACCTTGTAGCTTTCCAGTTAATGGTTAGAATAACAGATAAAGAATAACACTAGGAAGAAGCCAGATTGTTCCAGCCTTCCTGGTAATGGCTGTTTTGTGCAGCATTAACAAGGGTAGGAAGTTTGAATGAGGTCTTACTTCTGCAAACACCAAACCCCTTTATAGTTCTTAAAAATTGCTGGCATTTTCCTGTAGCAGCAGCTTTCCAGCAGTAAAAATGAGATATGCTGAACTCTTGCTTTCCTGGAACAGAGGAAGATACTGCTTCAGTTCATCCAGCCTAGCAATCAGAATCAGTGTCTCAGGTTCTCAGAATATGAAGGAATATTTTCAAAATTGTTTTTAACCATGTATTTTGACTAGGCAGATTTATTCCAAGGGTGAGGAGAGCCAAATGGAAAGAGTAATACGCTTCCTTGTTTATTACTTAGGTATGTTCAGGGGCCAGTTGTATCTTCAATCATCAGTCAGAATTTCTGAGAAATTCCCAACCAGCCCAAAGGCTCTGGAATCCAGGAACGATAATGCAATTATTCCTCTTCCCAAAATCAAATGGAAACCTTTAATCCGTAAGTAACAATTCAGAGTTTCATTTATTACCTTAGCTCAGAAAAGACAGGACATCTTTCTGATTTCCAGTATGTTTCAAACTAGTCTGATGTTTCCAACTGTAAGCTACTTCAGGAATGTCTCTGTGCTTTATTAAGTGTTTATTTTTTTCTAATTAAATATTTAATATCTGTTTTCTTTTACTGTGGATTTGACAGGGTCTTTGTTAGTAATGAAATGTTGTGTCTTCTTAATCAAATTTTTCAGCAAAAAGAGGAAGGAGTTTTTTGCAGTGATGTGAATATGAGTGAATTGACTTGTCAAGGGGGAGAATTATTAAGTAACTGTTACCTTAAAGTACCTTTCTTAATGTTTCCTTCTATGAAATTTACTTCTCATGGCCTGATTCAAGAGGCATTTTGTAAGATTATGCGGCTGGAGTTCTCTTTAAATTTATGTGAAAACAGAATTTTACAAACAATTGACATTTTATATACTCTGCAAAATAAGCAGTCTGTACTTGAAATAAAGCTCAGAAAATTCTGTCTTTTCTGTGCTTAGATTCTCCTTCCAGGACTCCGGTGTTGGTGGGCTCTGATGAGTTTGATAAGTGTCTCAGCAATGACAAGTATTCTCATGAGGAATACAGCAATGGAGCACTGTCAGTTCTGCAGTACCCATATGGTAGGTGAAGTTCCAGACTTCCAAGTGTTTCGAATACCCAGGTTTTATTATCTGTGAATTTCAATGAATGACCATTTGTTTGACCTTAAATGTGTATTTTTTTTAATATTTAATGAATGAGGAAATTATTGCCCAAACTAGCATTTCCAGATTGCAATGTAGGTACAATTAGTGCCACATAAAGCACAACAAAGTGCCAGGAATTGCTACTGAAGAGCTGTTGTGTGTGCTGCTGTTGCCACTGAGAGTTGTGTGGAGTGGAAAAATCTTCAGAATTACATTTTTCAGAATTTACTAACAGTATTGGAGA
>WAAG01033072.1:890-22855 GCA_013390105.1 Tichodroma muraria
GAATTTCTGAGAACTAAACAATAGTTCTTATTCTTCAAAAGAAACAAACTCTAGAAATGTGTTAACTTAGTGAGATAAGAAAATGTCAAATGTATTTATGCCAGAAAAATGTATGCTATGTAATGGCTTAATTTCATCCAACCAGCCCTGGTTGTTTTTTTTTTTGTTGTTGTTGTTTGGTTTTTTTTGTTTGTTTTTTTGTAATTTCTCTTTCCTTCTCTTCATTCCTAGCACGTTACCCCCTAAAATCTGAGAAGTCACCCCCAGCCATTGTTTTCTCCTTGTACATATTGCAGAACTGTAAGTGACTACAATAACTACGAGCCAAGGAGTGTATCACCTCCTGCAGTACATGTACTTCCTCCAATGCTTTGGTTGCTTAAATGGTATAAAGATCCATTCTTATGACAAAAAATTTAAGAAATCTGCACTGACCCAGGGTTTGTAGCCAGCTGGAGAACTTCTCAGGCCCAGTCTGAAATACAGCTATCTCTGCATAGGCAGTCAGATGAAAGGGCTGGCTTTCAGAGTTGCTGTGCCCTTTTGCAGCAAGTAATTTCACCGGGATCTTGGAAATGAATTGTAATGGTGGAAGTAGAGTTGAATTTTTAAAAAAAACACTGCAGTCAAACTGCTTGTGGTAAGCATAGTGCAGGTTTCATTCACTAGTGACCTCAGTGTGAGTAGATTTCTGTCTGTGCTGCAAATCTTCCTCCTGACCTCATGTCTGTAGGCTCCTGACAGTGCAGAGGGCTCATTTCGACTTCAGATCGATTTTTGTGGTAGCTTAAAAGCGGAAACAGCAATGTGAGGAACAAGAATTTATAAATAACTGGTAGCAACTTGCATGTTCTTTCTCCTTCTTTGTTATGCATCACTTATTTATGAATTCACAGGACACGTGCACATCTGTATATACATATAGAAATATACTTGTGCATATGTATCACATATGCTATCTAATTGACATTGATTAACAGGCTTTTCTGTGAAATACAGTAAATGCCTTTCTGGCAGTGGCCTTGTAAATACTAGTGATGTTGAGAGTATTACTCACTAAACGTAGTATTTTTCAGTTTAAGATGCCATCTGAGCTGAGGTCCACTGTTGTTCCAAAGTTTGACAGCCCAGACTTCCCAGAAACAGCAACAGTGATAAAAGAAACCACAGAACACTGCTGTGTTGGATGTGGCTGTGAGTCATACAGAAGTGACACAAGTACCCAAAGATCCCTTCTGCCTCTTCATCCCCTCCTTCAGCTGCCTTCTGCCTGGCTGATGACCTTCCTGCCTCTCTGAGAGCTGACGTGATGAGTTTTCCATGAAACCACAGAAACAGATACGTAAATGCAGCACCTAACTTGAAAGTCAAAGTAGAGTTTAGTGTTCTTTGATAAATAATCAAAGCTGGAAGGGCAAGAAGAATATCTGATACAACTGCTGGTACTGTGTACTTCTCATCCTTTTTTAAGGGGTAGCAGGACAAACTACAGCAAGCAAATGGCCCTGGGGAAGCATATTAGGATAAAACCTGAAAACAGTATTTTGGCAAGAAAGCACTTAATTGCCTCATGTCTCTGTGCTTTTTGAATAAAGTCCATCCAGAAATATTTAAAATAATGTATTTGTCTTCACATTTGCCAATCTGCATCTTCAAAGCATTGTAATTCCTTGAATCATAAGCTTTCTTGGGCAAAACCTGGTATCCCTTGGACAAGGCGGTAAATCTGCTTCAGAAAACCAAGTTTAAATAAGGCAGGGAAGAGTGTACCTCGGGAAAAGTAAGGGAGCAGAGCTGGCAGGAGGCACAGGGTCGCTTCCCTGTTGCGATGTGTTACACGGAGCGTGCAAACAGAAGTACCATCTGTCAGCTGCTCCTCATGAAGCACTTGTGCAGTGTCCATCCTGTCTCCTCTTCCGCGCTTCCTCCTGAAGTTCAGCTGCTGAACGGTGCTGAAAATGTTTCGGTGGACCAGCATGGGATAAAACATCTATTTGAGCAAGACTGTATCATGCTGTGAGACTAATCCAAAGTAGATTGATGTCATTCTTGCTGCACTACAGTATTTTATCAAGCACTTGGTTAACGGAACAGTATTTTTTCTCAAGTTAAACGCTTCATATATGCAGATTGTTGATTTTAACAAACGTTGCTCTGCTATTTAGGAGATCTTTGGTTTAAAGCAACAGTGTGCTATAGAAAAATCCATGTATGTGAGAATTTCCTTTGACACTGGGCTTCATATTCAGTTAAGGCCAATGCTTTTTGAGCAATCCAGATTTCTCCTGCATTCTGTGAGTCATCCTAAATGCTCAGCTAGAGAAGCAGAGCTGCTCTGGTAAGGACAGAACTGTTGGAAATGGAAAAACAACTCGGGCATACCGCAGCAGGAGCTCTGCAAAACATTGCTGACCTGGTGGAGGCACAGCCTGCAATCAGGATGGCAGTGGGAGCCAGGAGGGACTTGGGTCTGGGCCACTTTTTTCCCCCCATTTCCCTTTCTTCTGTATTTTTATAGGCTGTATGTCTTGATTCCTGCTGGCACCATGCTGGTTTGTTTTGTTGTTGTTTTTGTTTGTTTGTTTGTTTGTTTTCTTTTTCTTTTTTGAAAGCAAAATATTAATCTGGTCCAATCTGTAGTCTTATGTTGAGATTTTTTAAAATGTTTTGAATGAGCTGAAGGCTTTGATGTGAAGCATTGTGAAGCTGCTTATTATGGAATATTTGCATGCACACATGCAGTGACACCCAAGTCAAAACATGTATTTCCTCTGGAAATCACCTTCCTCTTTTGTATGCAAATTACCGTCTTGTTAGGTATCTGAGGCTGTGTAGTCAGTTTTCTCTTACTTCCCCATGGAACTAGATACTCAAGGCAGAAAGCAGAGCTTGAACTTGTTGAAGCTTTGCAATGTACTGATAGTCCATATTCTTGGGACTATCCAGGGTGTAAGGATGGGCCTCATGTTGCACCTTAAAGGCCCAGAAAGGCAACTGAGCAAGGGGACCAACAGTATTCTGGGGATCCCATTTATATCAGACACCCCTCAGCCAGGGCTTTCTTACGGTACAGACTCAGTCGTGTTCCCTGGGCATCAGCTGCTGAGAAGCTCAGCAAAGGGACACTCCAGACAGCCTCAGTACAGTTATGTAGACAGCTGCAAGACTTAGCAAGGGGGAAGTGTTGCTGTCTGTGTGGTGAAGGCAGACAGAACGGGAAGTGAGAGAGCTGCAATCGCTCTCTTAACGCTTTCTCCACTAGCGCTGGGCACCCAGGTGCATGTTGCACAAACAAAGCTATTTTTTAATTTAAAAGAACCCCTCACATACGTATATTGAAATATTTCATGTGCACTGATGTTTGCAGTAATAGTTCTGGAAATAGACAATGAAATACAATCATCACTTGAGGACATTTTCTTTTTAAACTACAGCAATATTCTGTATGGTGTTACTGTCTGGCTTCTGTTCATATTAACTTAGCGGTTGTGTGTGGCTTTAGGCTTTACATTTTAGTAGATGGAAAAAGTTTTATCTATGAAACAGAGGTGATAGGGTTATAAATATAACACTTCTATGTTCTCAAAAATCTGCCAATAAGAGAGCTCCCTGTAAATGGTAAAAGAGTTTTGCATCAAAGAATCAGAAAAAATCACGCTGTAATGAATCTGCAGTGTTGCCTGTTGCTAATGAGTTGACAGCAAAGTTGAATGCAGTTTTCATTTACTGTCTCATGAATTGATTTTAGTTTACAGTGCTGTAGGCTAGGTCTCGTTAATTTTGTATTTTTGTTTGATTGAATAGCAAGACCTATGATTGGCTTGAAAATTTTGTATGCCCTCAGTGATGCAAGCTCTCGAGACAGTGAAACTCCAGCATGAAGAGTTCTGTTCATCCAGTGTGCTGGTTGGAGCTTCTTCTGGGTAAAATCAACTCAGTCTGAAAGTGGGCAAGGAAGTTATACAGTCTTTAATGGTCTGTTAGATGGAACAAAAATACACATAGTTAAAACGCTTTTTAGAGATTCTTATTTCTGGTCTCCCATAAGTCTCAGAAAAAATGTATTCCTTATATTTCCTGTTTTTTTCTTGAGGTATTAATGTGAGAATTTGAACTATATTGTGACTTATGTTTTCCTGTTCAAATAATCATTTTTTTTGATATTGTGCTTGCCTAATAAGGTATTTCACAGAAGACTTGGGAGTGTGACGTCTATTAACAGGTGCTGCTTGTGGCAGGAATGTAGGAAGAAAGCTCCGATTTGAGCTATTGGTCCAAGGCATTTAATGCTTATGATACATTTATTTATGCACTGAGTGGGGACATCTGCCCACCTGCTGCCAATACCTGCTGCTTGTACCACCTCAGCAGAAAGCTGTGCTGTTTCATCTGCTTTCAGCAACAAGCATTATAGTGTTTAATGGAGCTGATGTTGTATGTTCTGATGAAATCCCTGTGCACCCTCTCTTTGCCTTCCAGTGATAACACAGTTGCTGGCACACAGCACTGACAAGTTGGTATAGAGCCCAGACTCCACATCAGCTGGTACAAATACTGATTTTGTGAAACATTTGTTACCTCTTCCTTCAGGTGACTTTTTCCTGTTGGTTTGTAAGGATTTCTTTGTGAGAAGACTGTAGTGTTTCCATTGTCTGGACTTCCAATAATTGTAAATATGCTTCTGGTTCGCTCATAATGAAGGTTCCAGGTCATAGCAATGAATACTGATAAAAAAATTGATGTTTTTCATGTACAGGGATATCTTTAGGGCTGTTCAAATGAGGACTCTGACATAGTTGGGCATTTGGTTGAAACTACTATGGAGAATGGCGCTCCATGTTGGATTCAGTGATCCGTCAAGGGTTAAGGGCTTTACTTGAGGTATTCTGTGTTTCAGATGTGTAAGTTATGCAAGTTGTTTGCTTGGAGATGGGGGCCCCATTATGCCATAGTTGGAGAATATTACTAAATAGGTATTATCTCCCATTAACCGTGGTGGAGAGCTTGTACCTAATGCAATTCCTAGGATACTGCTCTGAAAATTTATCCCTGGACAACCACCCCAGCATAATTTCACTGAGGAATGTCTGCTGACTGAGGTTGAAATGGTACTAGGAGGAGCTGTAATTTCTAAAAATGAAAAAGAGCTCTCGGAGGAAAGGGGTGATCTATCCATGCCACATGTCAGCAGACCAAAGGGGAGGGAATAAGCTGTGTCTTCAACACAGCCCCAGAAATATTTTGAGGGTTGCAGCGGTTGTTTTTGTCTTGGGGCGTTACTAGAAGTACGCACAACTAAAATTCCCCACTTGTCCTCTCAAGGTAGTAAAGTTGTAATAAAGGCTTTCAATGCCCATCCCAGAGATTTTCTGACATTTCTCTGCCTGTAGCAAACAAATCTTTGGACACGACTCTCTCTGTGCCTGCTGAGGCTTAGCACCAGCAACCTGGCAGCCACTGGGTGGAAGTGGGATGTTTTCTCTGTATTTCTTCTCTGGGATGCTATGGGAAGAGGGCCCAGAACAGGAATGGAGTATGTACCCCACAAACTTAGGATACTCTTCTGTCCACACCCCCTTTGGCTTCAGCCAAGAAGCCTGGCTGGTGAGTTCACCTGCCTCACACATGCAGCTTCCTAGCTCTTCACTAACCCTTGCTTTTAAGTCTTGATTTTTCCCTGCAGAACAGTGGGATTAGTATATGTCATAAGTACAAAACTCTGCATGGTATCAAATACCCAAGAGATTAAAAAAACCTAAAGCTGTTATCAAATGCCTCAGTTAATTAATGGGTTCTATGATGTTGGCTTTTAGGATAATCCCTCCTCAATCTCACTTTGGAAATCAGGTATTTATGGTGAAAAATTCATGTTTAACTCAGTACAAAAAGAAGAAGCATTAGTCTGTCAGAAGTATGGTAGCAGTTTTAATCTCGTGTTTGTTCTTACTTTTTTCTTTAGGGTACCATCTTTCTGCCTGGCAACAGGGTAATTGAGCATCCCTGCAATGAAGAAAGTCCAGGAAAGTTCCTTTTTGAAGTTGTTCCAGGTAGGATATTCAACTCCATATCAAAAGCCTTTGCAGTTTGTCCTCAGTGACAAATGGCCACATCTGTTCTGCCAGAACATAAGCTGAAGGTGATTAATGGTTCAATTTAAGGGGAAAAAAAAAGGTTTAATTTGTTAATATGTTGGTTCATAAATTTTTCATTCACCCACAGGCAGCATAGGAAAAGGATGTGTATTTTATTTGTCAGTGTAAAGGAGAATTCTTCAGGGCAAGGAAGTGCCAGGTCCTGTTCTTGGATCACAGCAGCCCCATGCTGCACTGTGGGTTGGCACCAGAGCGGCTGGAAAACTTCCCAGCAGAAAAGGACCTGGGAACAGCTCAACAGTGGCTGACCATGAGCCAGCTGTGCCCAGGCGGCCAAGAAAGCCAGTGACATCCTGGCCTGGGTCAGCAACAGTGTGGCCAGCAGGACAGGGCAGGGATTGTCCCTCTGTACTGGGCAAGGCCACACCTTGAGTGCTGTGTCCTGTTCTGGGCCACTCACTGAAGAAAGTCACTGGGGTGCTGGAGTGAGCCCAGAGAAGGGCAGTGGAGCTGGGGAAGGGTCTGGAGCACAGGTCTGAGGAACAGCTGAGGGAGCTGGAGGTGGTTTAGCCTGGAGAAAAGGAAGCTGAGTGGGGACCTTATTGCAGGTAACAAGTGATAGGATGAGAGGAAATCATCTCCGGTTGCACCAGAGGAGATTTAGATTAGATATTGGGAAAAACTGCTTCACTGAAGGCGTTGCCAAGCATTGGGACGGGCTTGTGGAAGGGGAAGTAGGACAGTCAACCGTACCTGGAGTTATTTCAAAGGTGTGTAGATGTGATGCTTAGGGACATGCTTCAGTGGTGGATGTTGCAATATTGGGTTATCGATTCAACTTGATTTTAAGCATGTTTTCCAAACTAAACAATTCTGTTTCCACATCCAGTCAGCCCAGTGTATTTATTCAATATGATCTATTAATCTCCATATTACTTTTCAGATTACCTCTTACCATGGTTATTTGGGAGGGCAAATAGATGGTAATGTCTGTTCTTTGTTTTAAACTATCAGGGCACAAATATTCACACATATATAGTGTTCACTGATGTGCCAAGGTATAATACATTGTAAAAGTGTAAGAAATATGAAGTAGACTTAAGAGCTCGATTATGAAAGCCATGGGCAGTAAGGGATTATTACCCAAAGACAGGCAGTGTGGTATCTCTGAGGTTTAACACTCACCCCAGTCTTGAATCAATCAAATTTGAAAAGTTTCTCACTGTCTCTCCTCAAAGTCTCTTTTTTATATGTTCAAAATATTGAAAGAAACCTATTTATTAGCGTTGCAAGTCTGGAGTGGACTAAAATCTTGTTTCTTTTGGAAATTAAGGGTGTTCTCCATATGTCCTGATTTATATGACACCTTAATCTGTCCGATAATGCTGACCCTGGGGATGCTTATCCTTCATGCCCAGGTTAAGAGCACAGTCTCTCTTGTGATTTCTCAAAATGTTTGTTATGCCGCCTTTCTATGGAGTCAAGTTAAAAAGTAATTTGTAGTTACCTTTGGGCTGAATTCAGTATTTATCTGGAGCATTCTCAGGCTTTTTTGTTTTGCTTATTTTTTATTCTGAGAATGGGGTTTTGAATGTGTTTTAAGATAACACTGGTGTATTTATTTCCCCCCCGCCCCTTGCTAACAAGCATGTGGCTGTAGAGACTTCCTACTGGACATATTATGCCAAGGTTTCATGACCAGATAAAGAGTTTTTTTGAAAATCAGGACATTTCATGCCATAACACTGGTCTTCGGGGGATGAAATTAAAATGAAGGCTCAGACTGACTGTGGAGGATGCCTCACAGTGCAGTTGTGTAATAGTGAAGTAGAAATGCCAACTGTATTTTATGCAAAGATAAAGTGAGCGTTGCCACTGTCGTCATGTCACTGTTGCTTCTCAAGGCAAGAATTTGTCAGTCTTCTGTAATGGAGCTGTTTGTCATCTGTATTCTCTTAGTGACTCAGTATAAAAGTCAGTTTTATAGGCTGAGAGCAACACAGCTGAGCTCATTGAGTGTAACACAGAAAAATGTATTGTAGCTAAGGTTCTGTTAGCCTTTGTTAGCTTTCATATGGGAAATCAGCTATATAGCAACAGGATCTATTTGCACATTTCTAAAAATTTTGTCAACTGAGCATTGTGTTAACTGTATGGTGCCAAAGCTCCTGCTGCTCTTGCATTGTTTTCCCTGTATTAGAAGTTGAAGCAATTTTAGTTACAATCCCAAAAGCAAAAGTGACAAGTCCTCTTTTTGTCTCTCATGTCTGTGGGTGGCCTGAAAACTTCTGTGCCTGTGTTTGTTTATTGGTAATACATGCAAATTATTTTGGGAATGTGCATGGGAGTAGGTTTCTACTATGAAACTAATACTCTGTATGCAGCCATCTCTGAAGATGAATGAAAAAAATGTGTGTGGAGACAAGTATCTTGCAGGTTTTGGTGCTGTAATTAAAATACAGATGCCTTCAATTTGAGTTTTGAAAATGTTCCATTCCATAAGTCACTAGATGATTTAATACTTGAAATTTTTCCTTTCTAAAAAAAAAAATCTGGTGTGCTGACAAAGTTAATTTACAGGAGAGAAACTCTTTCCTGTACAACACAAGTCCCACACCACGCTTCTGTGTGGGAGTTTTCTATGCTGGAGTCAGTGACCATGAAATTATTAGGGATGCCTGTGCTTATTAACAGCTTTTCTTGCACTCAGAGGAATGTTTCATAGTCAACAAAAGCCAGAAGAGGGTTTAAATTAATACCTTTTTAGCGTGAAATGTGCACATATAGCCAAGTTGTGTGATTAGAGTGATTGCATTGTATTTGCTGATTGTTCTGAGCTTTATATAGTAGATAAACCCTCGTTCTGTGCATTGGTTGCATTCTGAAGGAAACCTGAGGTTTTCCTCTGGGTGTGCAGGTGTAATGGGGGAAGGCATCTCTGTTACCACAGAACTGAAGCAGGTGACCTTGCTGTGTCTCAGTGGATTATGTGTCACCCATAGGTGCAGGACAGGGGCACAACTGTGGTTTGCATGTGTAGTGGTTTCCAGCAGGATTCCTGCACCTCATCTGGCACCAGGAGGAGCCAGGCACAGAGATGTGGGAAGCTCAGGCTCTGCCACCGTTTCTCACACAAGGCTCAAGTGTCTTTTTTAGAGTCCCCTGGACTCTCCAAGGGTTGCTGTCTGAAGGCATTTTGAGCAAGCACAGCATAAGAAGCCTTGCAGGGGCCCGTGGCTTTCCTCGGGATGTCTGAGGAGCTCCTAGGAGCTCCAAGGACTTGAATCCTCATTTCCTGATGCTCTCAGGAAGCACCACCAGCTCAGAATAATCTGGGACTATGTAGGCAATTGGTCTAGAAGAGATGATGGTTATTCAATGGACAAAGGAATGTGCTTCATCACTGACTGGACTTTGATCCTGGAAATGGCACTGCTCATACTGCTACCCCACCAGCTGCTGTTACTTGAGATCCTTGTGTGCTTGCTGATGTCCTTCTCCGAGTCTGATAAATCATTTTGCAGCTTGGCCTCAGGTAAGAAGCCAGATCATCACTCCAGTGATACCTCACCATTTGGATGTTACTGAATCACGTCTTCCTTTGTCCCTGTCCTGTATTAATGCAGATTTCGTGAAAAATTAGCAGAGAAGACAAGGTTACTTTCAGGAACATGTTCACTAGTAGGTGACCTGTTTGCATGCCCTGTTCTAAATCATGAGTTCCCCTAGAGAAACAAATATCGTAAAGAGTTCTCTGATGAGTTTTGCAATTGCATGAGTTTTAATATTTATTTAGTTTGAACTGGAACATAAATTTCCAAATACTGTTCTTCAGTATTCTTTTTTGAATCTTTTGCTTATAAACTTTGTGCATCTGTATTGTGTTTTTTACCATTGACAAAATATCATAGTCCAGCATGTGCATCTGTGTGGGTGAATTTTCACTTTGGTCATGCTGAATTACCAAAGTCAGTTCTTCCCACTAAAAGCATTCTCTGTGCAGCCCCAAGTCTGCAGCTTAAGTCAAAGTTTTGCGCTTAGGGATTATTCAGACTGTTAGGAAAGAACTGTGATAATTCAGCAAAGTCACTTGGAGTCTCTGCTGATGCTTTTTTCTGCATTTGTGTGTCTTCTGGTTTCTTGTGCCTGTGGATCCTGGGCTATATCCCTTCCTATCAGGCAGCATGAGATTTTACTTTGAGTCATGGATGGTGGAGACTGCAGAAGGCAAGAATTACCTTCAGCACCGTCCACTTTTGTTAAAGGTCAGTTTGTCAGGCTCTTAATTAATACCTCTGTGAGGTAGTGAAATACTAAATTCCCAGAACTTTGAAATAGTTACATTTTTTTTTTCATTAGTCAGAGGAAAAGTGGCATCCAAAGGCCTTTTGCTTTGTTTCTTCGTGTATTTAATTGCATGCTATATGTCAAATCACATTTCTTGCAGGTTAGTTGTTCTGGTAGGGAATGTGAGATGGGTTTAAGGATTGGGGTTTTTTAAACTTCCTTTATGTGAAAGGTTGGATAATAAACGATTTTGCTGCTTCTACTGCAGTAAGTTTTCACTCCTTTAAGTCAGCAGAGATTTTTCGTAGGTAGGTCTATGCTTCCATGGCTGGGAGTCAGGTGGGCTCTGTTCTGCATGTGTGTGTCACACTGATCTCCCTGTCAGTAAAAAGGGCCTTTAGCTTCCACAAAGGTGTTGTGAGGTTTGAGAAGATAAATGGCTGCTAGTTTGTTGTGAAGTTACCAAAACCTCTTGAGTTCCCTGTTGCTGTACAGTGTTTAGCAGATTAAGCCCTTCGAGACTTTCACCATGAGTTCTTAAACGTCTGAAATGGGAAGGTCATACTAGGTGTTAGTTTTTGCCGCCTACTGATTCACAGTGGTTTTATTTAAGGGTCCATGAAGGCCTGGAAAATGTGGCTTTGGTGAGTTCACTTGCATTTTTCCCCTAAGGGACATATGTAAGACAAAACAGGAATTACGGATGCATCTTCTTCAACTAAAAAAGAAATTTTTTTTGTAGTGCTCCTATGTGCCTTAGCAGGTTAGATACCAGGTGCTTACTCTAGCTTCTACTTCCAATACCCGTCTCCTCTGATACCAATACTTTTTAGTCCTGTAAGTCCTATTGACGGCCAGACTTCTGTGGGATGGGAAAGGTTGGACTTTACAGTGAGGCATCAATCAGGGCAGATGATTAGCTGACACGTTTGACTGCGGCTGATATGATGCAGCATCATGTCTCAGGGATAGAAATGTTTTAAAAGGTTTTGAGCCTGTTGTTTTGAAATAGAACTGTGTATTTTTTGTAAGGATGTAGCCTTGTAAGAAAAAAGGGGCAAGAGTTCCCTGCCTTGTCTTCTCTGGAGTAATTGCCATGTCCTAAGTGAGGATACACCCACACATACAGCAAATAGCTTCCCTTGAAAGCTTAGCAGAGTATTGGCAACACAATGCAATAAACAAATTCTCTTCTGTTGACTTCAGGAGAAAATTGTTTGTGTATTAAGAGGCTTCCTGCCCTCCTGCAGAAAAAAGGCACAGTACACGTGCACACACACCTGAGCACTGAGGGTGCTCTCTCTGCCTTTGCTGTCAGGCAGATTCTCCGTATTCCCTTTGCCACCAGCATAGCTAGCACAATTTATCCCCTTTTCTCCACAATATGAACCCCAAACCCGAAGTGTTAAACCATCCAGCTGCTCTGACTCCTTCCCAGTGCTGAATTCCTGACTCCTGGTATGATGCGGGCAGATTTAATTGATGCTGCCAGGAAGATGAATGCCTCCCCCTGTACGTGCTGACAGCCAGCAGTGCCTCTTCATTAGTCGTCAGGAGCACAGGACCTCAAGGGCATTGCTGATACCGCCGACTGAACTAATTGTACCTCTGATATCTTGTGGAGGAAGCAGGCAGGCTGTTTAATCAAATGGGCAGCAGCCTCGCTGCACAGATATCTCCGTGTAATCGCGTATTGCGCTAAAGCAGCTTTGAGCGCTGCTCGTTCCTTGTCGAAGATCTCCTGAAAGCACTGCCGTCCTTATTAAGGGTGATACATTTCTCAAAAATGCATCTGGTAGAGAGCCACCTCTCTGCGCTTGAACACATTGGCATGCACTGCCTCATTCTCATCCTTTGAAAGGTGTGATTCCAAACNTTGAGCAGCAGCTCTCCTGATGTGGATGTGTTCGTAACAAGTTTTGTCTCCTTAGTAGTTTTCAGGAAACAAAACCTAAACCATCCTCAATCCTACATGCCTGTGAAATGAGATGGTGGGTTGTGCCACTGAGCTGTTGTGCTGCCACCATGAAATGTACTCATTTCAAGCTCATTTCTGTACAAGTCAGATATCATCAGTCATCTAATATCCCTTTTTACCTATGTTTTCTTGCCTTTCTTGTCATGGCTACTGAGCAACAACTGGGGGAAGGCACCAAGTTTAAGAAACCTTTTTGTTCCAGTGCTTCCTTCTGTGACATTGAACCAAATCCTACCTTTCTGTGCCTATGTGTCCACACATATTTGGATGATACCTGTAGTACCAGTCTTGCATGTTAATGGTGTCAGTCTGAATTAATGATAATCTGTATAAAGAGGATTTGGGGGAGAGGGGCAAGGCTGAGATTGTGACACATTTCCAAGAGTGATGTGAGTAGTTTTGCCTCCTTTCCTTCATATGGAAGATTCCTTCATGATACTGTGTCTGATTAAAGATTGAGATTGGCGTCACTCAGATTTGGGCTCCTAAAGAACTACCAGAAAATGTCCTGTTTATAATGCAAGAGGAGATGAGGCACCTTTTCCCATTTAGAAGATGAGGTCACTTTTCTGGCAGAACTCAAGCACTGGTATCTAGCAAGAAGAGCCTGCAGTAACTGATTTAAACATAATTTCTTTAAATACAGAAACACTCTTTCATTGTTTTTTTGTTTTCAGCCTAAGATTAATCTGATCGTAGAAGTTTAGGCCATCTGCTTTCAAAGTGAAGGAATTAAATCTAGATGCAAGAGCTATTTAAAAGAAAAAAAGAAGAACTCTCTCTGAATATCTTCTCTGAGGCATGCAGCATGTGCAGAATAAACATATTTCTCCTTGATCAGATGGCTTGGGTGTGTAACTTGGTATTTAGTGGAACACCACAAATTTTCAGACATAGGCCCTGTTATCTTGAATCCCGTCTGTCTTGGTGAATGAGTGCAGGCTATATGTTAAAATTGTGTGTGTTTATATTAGAAGCAGTAGTAATATTGCCTGCTTTCTGCGTGCTCTTTCCTAGTTAGTCTGTTTTGTAAATAGGTGAGAGAGGTGAATAATTTCTGAAAACTACTGAACAAATATATATTTCATTTTCTTTCATCTAAAGTAATTCTGCTTAATCATCTCTTTTTAGTGACATTAATTTCATGTGGCAGGAGACTGCACAGACTATAAAAATTCACCCATACTCCATAAACATCTACCATTGTCAAGCGTGGTGTATGAAGCTGAAGTTAAAATGTTATTTTTCACTTGTGTCTTTTAATTTAGAGGTGGATTGCTTTTATTGATCCTGCTTAGCCCATGGTGCATGTGATCTGAGGTGTGTTAAGTTAGCAGTATCGATCATTTGGGACACACTGCTGTCATTCTAGAGGTCATCTGCTACACAGAAGAATTTGGAACGTAATGGCAGTGGCATGTCTAAAAATTCAAGTGTCAAAAAAAGCAAACTTAGTGGTCAAGTTTGTGATAAATTTCTTCCACCACTGTTGAGTGTGCACACCAGAATTGGCTCTTACTGAAGGTGTAGCTCATCATGAAAATAATATTGAGGGTTATGGCTTATTCCCACCTTATTTTAAATACTACTAGTTGTAATTGAAGCAAGGTTTTTTTTCTGCCTCAACACTGTAGCCAACACTGGATTTTGATAATTATTAATAATGTTGGAAAATGGCTGAAGTAGTGCCAGAAATGCATGGAGAGTTCCCACAAAGCTAGGTGGTCTGTGGGAAGTGAGAAAGGTATCTGGAATGAGAGCTTGTTGCTTGGACCATTTCTGGTGATGTTTCTTGGAGAGTGATTTGGGGACCAAATTATGTGTGTGAGGAAGCACAATATTGGCTTTTTCCATTGTTCTGTTAAAAGGTATGAGAAAATCCCTGAACTTTGACTGTGCAGACTCTGTGGGGCTGAAGATAGATTGCACTCCAAAGGTATGGCTGGAATGAGTTGTGAAGCTACAGCAGGTCATCAGTAAGGTCCTTTAACCTTGTGTCCATGGCTGTTTTGTTTGCCAGTACAAAATCCTGTGTGTTGATACTTTTGTCATTCTCTAGGTGCCAGTACAAATTTTGCCTCTAAAGAAGCAAAATGCCTTTTTCTAAATACACCAGCTGCCTGAAGGGCATCTGTGACAGCTGATGAGGGTTTTTTGCTAGGTTGGTTGTTCAGGGTTTCTTTAGCTTCATCTAAGTCCCTCTAGTGGTGACAACAGAAAGTCCAGTGAAGTAATACATGTTCTTGTGTCTGGGATACTCTGTTCAAGGCTTCAGTTTTTAGCTTCACTGTTGCTTTTTGGAATATCCTTGACGTGTCATGTAGCACAGTTTGAAACTGAGATTCCCAAACAGATTCTGTGAAGGGGGGAAGAAAGTACTGGGGAAAAAGTGAAAAGTCAGAGGCAGTCATAATTCAATCTTCTTTTGAGAAAAGGTGTTCCTCTATGCCCATACTGCTATTTTTTGTATGGGTTGTGATGATGATTATTTCACTCACAGGACTGAGGATCCATCAGCTTTAGTCAACATGCAAGGTTTTACAAGACAATAATTGTAATGTTTTCATTACAATTGTCTTTGTGCACTTTCTGTATTTCAGTTGTTAAAAGACACTCTGTATTCGATCAAGTAATGAAAATAACATTGTAGGAAGAAGTGAGACAGAAATGTGATGGAGACAAACTCCGAAGCATAGAAATTCAAGATATCATTGTTTGGTGGGGCATTTGCTAGCACAGATGTTTGCCAGTCTTCTGTAATAGTAGTAGTAATAGTGGTAATAATAATATAATAATAAAAACCAACATAAAATTCCCATGCTCATTACCATTTTCAGCAAGAACATCTGCAGCTGCAAAATGTAACTCAGTTAAGATCATATATACCTTTTCTGTGATATAGCTGGTGGAATTCCACTGTAAATGGCAGGAAAGACAGAGAAAAGGTGACTTGCCTGAAGCTGTCTGGAAAGCTGATGGCTGAGTCTGAAGGCAGATCTCATCTCCTTAGTGCACCAAAGAACTGTGCCCCTGATGTGGGACGAAAAGGACACAAGCCTGTGAAGTCGTCTCATCTCTGAAAGTAGTGGGAAAATCCAAGTTCCACTTGGATTAAATGATGGTTTAGCAAAGCATCCTTAAAATATGTTACTTCATAGTGCCTAGTAATCTGAATAGGAACTGGATTATTTTCCACAAGTTTGCAGATCTCATGGCAGACAAGTCATGTTTTCTCAAGTGCTTGGGTGTTGCTCCCTGACTGAACCCTCCACCCTGTGGCTGTGGCAGTACGAGGCTCCCAAGTCCTTTGCTCTTCATCCCGCCCTTCTGCAAACTCTTGCATCTTCCCTCTTTTCCATTACTGGTGCCTGGGGAACACTGATCCTTATTTAAAATAAAGCATCATCTTTCTTCTTTTCCAGCCTTGTATTAAAAGGGTGGGAAAAAAATTTTCAAACCCGTGGTGACTGCAAGGACCTCACTTGTTTCTTCAGCAAGGGTGTCAAATTTAAAGCAGAAAAGGCAGAATATCAGCCAGAGTTACATCATGTACTAGTACATGATGCTGATTTGTTATGCAGCATGTTAAAAGTGAGGTTAGGCTGATTCCTTCCCTTTGACAGAAAAAGAAAACCTTATTGTGTAATGTGAATGTCTCTTCCTAGGCCAGCATTGTCTCATCTCTCCTCATGGAGTCATAGCTTATACTGCTACTTCTGGAGGTAGAAATATCTGCTAATTAAACTGTCTTATAAATCTGATGGGCATAACTTGTGAAATCGTGATGTTCTGTGCTGTATTTCAAATCCCTGCTATATCCATAAAATCATAGAGCACTTAAGTTTTATTTTCTGGAAGAAATAGCAAGGAGGAATATGTGACTGATGTGTGTTTGTGAAGAGATAGCGTTGAACTGCAAGCCCATGGCTGATTGTCAGGTTTTAATGGAGCAGGCCTACAATTTAGGTGATGATTAATGAAATCATGAAGTCAAGGAGCATTGTTTGATGGTATTACGTTCATTCCTGCTGCAGACTGGACATTCTCTGCTGTGGGAGGAGTGGGACTGCTTGCTCTGGGTTGAAGCAAACCATACCCAGCAGCCAACATTCCCACTCCGGCGTGTTTTAGGAGCAGCCTGTCCTTTGTCCATGCACTGCCAGATCTGCTCTGCAAAGGGCTTCTTTCAGGGTGACAGTGGAAAATGTGACAACCGTGTCAGCCACTCCACTGTGTGCCAGCTTGGAGGGGGAGCACACCCAGGGAAAGGTGATTTTTGCAGCTGGCCAAGTGCAGCGCTGCAGCCACAGGATCTGGGAGGAAGATGCCATATGCTACCATTTGGCATGGTGGCTGCGGGGGCACAGAGCACATCATTGTCATCGACCTTGGCAGAAGGAGCTGGCAGCGTGCCTGCTGGGATGCTGCCTTTGGCAAGAGACAGCAGCGGGAGGGACGTGGTGGTCAAAAGGCAAATGTGTCTGTGCCTTGCATGCCACTGTGGTGCAAGTGCTGGGGGAGAGGGACAGGGTGCCTGGGGCACCATGTGCCCCTTTCAGTCTGCCACAGAGGGGGCCGGCTGCAGCAGCAGCGAGTGGGCAGCACGAGGCTCCCAAACCATGGTGGGATAATGTGTCTGTCAGGAACCGTAACACCATTCAGGCTCTTAATGTTAGAGTGGTAATAGGAGGCTTAATCCATCCAATGAGCAAATGAGATGGCTATGTGGAGACCTTGCTGAACTTGGATAAACTTCCCCAAACTAGATCAGGTATACCAGGGGCTGGTTTCCTTTGGAAGGACATGACACCTGCAGCTTCATGCTTTTTCCTTTGTGTTGTGACTAAGTGTGCGCCTCTGCTGCACTGAGAGAAGGGACTTCAAGGAAGGGTGCAGAAAGTAATCCAAGCAAAAAAGCCAAAGCCTGAGCAAAAAGAAGTTGGAGTTGAAGTCAGAATGGAAGTTGTTTGTTGAAGGCAGAGTACTGAAGTCATTGAAGTCACGGTACTGTTCTCAGAGTGCGGCTTTATGCTGTTACAGCTCCAGGGCCACAGCTTCTAGCAAAAATTTCTCACTAGCTACAGATAACCCATTGTTCGCATTACTTGGTGGCCTTACAAACTCACATAGTTTCAAAGACCTTGCTAGCTGCATATGCTGCACTTTTTCCCCAGTTCTTTTTCATATCTGTGATTTCCTGTCCCAGGATCTGTACCCAACCAAGGCCAGGATATCTTGATCTGCTGTGCTCTCTGTTCCATCTCCTGTTTGTTCTCCCATATCTCCCCCTTCCTTTTGTACTAATAAAATTTTCTTTATTGATTTGTCGATCAATCTCTGTAAGCATTGCAAAATACAAGACACTACAACAAGTATACACAAAATAACGCCCAAAGCATAAACGGCTGCTTTAACTAAGTTCCTTACTCAGCCGCTAAGCCCCCAATCTCCTAAAAGCTGTCCCAACCAATCTAAGCTGTCACCAACCTGTGATTTACTCTCACAGTGTCTCTCAGTGCCTGAACGCTAGCGTGAATAGATCAAGAATGGTCAGATAAATTCCTACAACACATCCCATCAAAATCTTCACATCTGTGGCCTTGAGCAAAAAGCAAAAATTCTGTTGCGGCTCTGTTTTGCAGAGTAGTATGTCTAACAGAGTCAGCATAAGTCAGCAGCCCTGTCAAAGCCAAGGAAGTGGCATTAGTCACATGTTTAGCCAGCCAACAACCTAATTTGTTCAGCAATCCTAAAGCTTTCCCCGCAGCCACTCCTGGGGTAAAGAACGATGCCGCCTAGTGCTGCCCTTTAGACAAAAAATCAAGCTGGTCATTGCAGTCTTTGTAGTATGCATGCAGGCTGTGCCTCTTTCTACGGGGATATCTGTGCCAAAAAATCGTAGATGTATTAGGGGTCAGCACGGACAGTTGTCCTAAACTACAGGGACCTCTTTTGATTTATGAGGGGATAGCTGCCCAGACTTGATCCCCGCAAACAAAAATACACTCCTGGTGGCAATCCTAAGGTAGTGTTACTGGACTTGGAAACACTGAATGCAGTATGATTGCACCAAAAACTTTGATTCTTATACACGGGGTGATAGGGAGAAACATCCCACACTTTTGACTGATCTTTTCCCACATAATTAAACCTGACACATTTTCACAGAACCAAGAAGCTCTAATTCCTGGATCTCCAAGGGTACTTTAGGATGATAAAGGGTCCATTGGTCCCGTGCCTCAGTGGGAGTTTTTACACATTTCATAGCGCAAGCAGCAGCCTTTGGTATAGGCCAAACATGCACCAGCAACCCAACCAGACGGGTTGAAAATGGATTTTCAGGGGATGCAGTAGCTAAACATAAGGTATCTTGTCCTGTTGGATTTGCCAGGGTTATCCAAACATTTATGTTGGGTTGGTTAATAGACCAAGCTGTGCTAGTTAAAACAAGCAATGCTAATAAGCATAAGCACAACAATTTGTTTAGCTCTGTGCTTTTTCCTTAACTATTTAGTGGCAGCAAGCCACTGCTCATGAGAGAATTCTTGCTATTCAGACAAACCAAATTTATGCCCACACACTAACCATACAATCTGTACGTTGCTTCGGTTCCCTCTTAGGGGGTCACACCAATAACAGGCAGCTTTCCTTCTATGAGGTGCACAATGCCACAGTACCCCACATTCAACACATTTACACTCAACCCAAGCCTGGTGATGCCCAGTATGACAAACTAAGCAGGGAAAAGAAAGTAGCGCTAAGTTCCCACTCAAAAGCAGTGACTATTTGGCTAGGATCAGTATGTTCCCAATCTAAAGCAAGGACAGATTCTTCAAAAGGAGTCTGGACACTGTATTGACCACCCCTAGATGTGTGGTTCACCAGTTCTCCTGGTGAAAGAAGGACCTAATCTCTCCTGGTAAAGTGAAAGACCTAATCTTGGTGACCTTAACATCTCTAGGTAATCCAAACCAACTTCCCAAGGGCATTAGTCTGTTTGTCATCACACAGTTGTTGATGAGACTTTTCTCACAGGTATCCTCAGAGGGCAAAATCACGCATCTTCAGAGGTTGATGTCAGGGCTGGATCCTCAGGTGGTATCGCCAAGGATTCTCAAAATGGTTTCACATTCCTTGCCAGAATCCACCTCAGTTCAGCATCTGTGGAAACACAAGCATAAAACCTCGATCCCACGTAACAAGAGGGTAAGGGCCTACAATTTTACCTGACTCTAGATCCCTTACCAACACTGGGAGTTTCTGTTTGGACAGTAATTGCAGAGTGCTACTGAAATGTCTGACAATTGGAGGATTAGGATCCATCAGGGAGCAGTTCAAAAAATTAAAAATATACAGTGACTTCTGTAAGCATTCAGCAGGTGCGCGTTCCCCATTCCCCCTCTTTATTACAGTAAAAGATGCTTGAATGAGCCATGAGCTTGTTCAATTATTGACTGACCCATGGGGAGACGAGAAATCCCAGTTTTATGTGTTACCCTGAGAGGGCAGAAAAATTTGCAACTCTCTGGGAGATGTATGCCGGGCCATTGTTTGTTTTAATTTCCAAGGGAATACCTAAGACTGCAAGACTGCAAAAGCACTGGCAAAATGACGGCAAACATCCTTTGCTGACTCTCTGGTATGACAGGATGCAAGTAAAGCACCTGAAAAGGTATCTATAGGAGAATGGATATACTTAAATCAGCCAAATTCAGCAAAATGTGTGACATCTGTTTGCCATAACTGAAGGCTCTGAAGCCTCTAGGATTAACTCCTCCAGCAACAGAGGGAAACTAATGTCTCCGACAGTCTGGGCACACCGCCACAATGCTGGAAGCTTGGTGGCTGGTTAAGTCAAAAGAGCGTGCTAATGCAACAGCATTCTGATGAAAAAATGAATGGCTAAGTTTAACCTGAGCAAAGCAGTCTGGTACGACTTGTTGAACGGCTACAGTGAGTAGGTCAGCCTGGCGGTTACCTTCTGCTATAAAACCTGGTAAAATAGTGTGGGACCTTATATGCATCACAAAATAAGCGTGTTGCCTGACATCTAAAAGAAAAACAAGTTGTTGTAGCCAGTAGTATAGGATTTTGTTAGGTACGTGTCTTAGAATGGCAGCTTCAGCTCTCTCAACAATCCCTGCAACATAAGCAGAGTCTGGTATTAAATTGAAAGGGGTAGAAAATCGCTGAAAGGCCCATACAACAGCTGCCAGTTCAGCGATCTGAGGAGAACCTGAAACACTAGTAACATCTGAATCCCATTGATTAAAATCTGTGTCCCACCACAGCATTACCAATTTGTGAGTGCGACTGGAGCCATCTGTAAAAACAGTTAAAGCTTGCAAAGGGATTTCACTTCGCTTAGGTTTCATCGAAAGATTAAACTTAGCAGCAAGCAGCTTGTGCTTCGGAGAATGCAAAGAAAGTTGCCCTTGTGGAGTTAGTCAAATACCATCTGAAACGTCTCTGATTCTTGTAACAGCCAATGCAAGAAAACAGTAGTAATGGGCAAACATATTGGCCTAAACTCTACACCAGCAAGTGAAGTCAACCTTAGTCATGCATTGATAATAAGTAATGCAATAATTTCGTATTGGTACATATAGTTTTGGTCCCCTGATGTGTGGCAGAAAAATCCATTCAATAATTAACAAAGAGTCAGGCGCTTTAGGATCCCATTGGTAAATTAAGGGCATGAGGCTGTTTAGCTGGGTTCAGAATTATTAGGAAAAAAGGTAACTCAGGAGCCCATTGGGCTGCTTGTTGATTTGGAACGACATCAGCTACTTGTTGCAGTGCCTGGTGAGCTTCTGATGTGAGCTTCTTAGGCGACTGGAGATCTGGTTCCCCTTTGCGCAGTGCAAACAATGGGCTCAGATCTGCATGTGAAATTCCCTGTAAGGGATGAACCAAATTAATTGTCCCCAAAAGCTTCTGAGCATCCTGTGGTGTATGACAGTCTGAATTTGCAAAGGCTGAGGGGAAATAATCTGAATCCTAATGTGCCAGCCATGGTATTTCCAAGGGGGTTGACACTGAATTTTTTCAGGAGCAACATAAAGTCCTGCTTGAATTACAGCAGTAATGACAAGGGCTAAGGCTTCCTCCATCACCTGCTGCGTTTCTGCTGCTACAAGGATATCATCCACCTAGTGGTACAAAAGAACATCAGCCATATTTTGGTGAACGGGACTGAGAACCTTTGCAACAAACTACTGGCAGATAGTAGGGCTGTTTTTCATTCCCTGAGGCAAAAGAACCCGTGGTATCTTTGCAAGTGTGCTTGCATGTTCGTGCTTGGAACAGAAAAGGCAAATTTAGGAGCATCATCAGGATGCAAAGGTGTGCTAAAAAAGCAGTCTTTTAAATCAATGATTGTCAAATGCCAATCTAAAGGGATTGTGGTGGGAGATGGGAGTCTAGGCTGCAAGGCTCCCATGTCCTCCATGACAGCATTAATTTTTGGGAGGTCCTGTAGGAGGTGCCATTTGCCAGTTTGTTTCTTAATAACAAACACAGGTGAATTCTAGGGGCTGGTAGAGCGAACTGTGTGTCCCTTTTGGAGTTGTTCTTGGACAACTCAGTGTTCAACAACTCAAGTTCAG
>WAAG01033072.1:23372-37405 GCA_013390105.1 Tichodroma muraria
TGTTGCCTAACATCTAAAAGAAAAACAAGTTGTTGTAGCCAGTAGTATAGGATTTTGTTAGGTACGTGTCTTAGAATGGCAGCTTCAGCTCTCTCAACAATCCCTGCAACATAAGCAGAGTCTGGTATTAAATTGAAAGGGGTAGAAAATCGCTGAAAGGCCCATACAACAGCTGCCAGTTCAGCGATCTGAGGAGAACCTGAAACACTAGTAACATCTGAATCCCATTGATTAAAATCTGTGTCCCACCACAGCATTACCAATTTGTGAGTGCGACTGGAGCCATCTGTAAAAACAGTTAAAGCTTGCAAAGGGATTTCACTTCGCTTAGGTTTCATCGAAAGATTAAACTTAGCAGCAAGCAGCTTGTGCTTCGGAGAATGCAAAGAAAGTTGCCCTTGTGGAGTTAGTCAAATACCATCTGAAACGTCTCTGATTCTTGTAACAGCCAATGCAAGAAAACAGTAGTAATGGGCAAACATATTGGCCTAAACTCTACACCAGCAAGTGAAGTCAACCTTAGTCATGCATTGATAATAAGTAATGCAATAATTTCGTATTGGTACATATAGTTTTGGTCCCCTGATGTGTGGCAGAAAAATCCATTCAATAATTAACAAAGAGTCAGGCGCTTTAGGATCCCATTGGTAAATTAAGGGCATGAGGCTGTTTAGCTGGGTTCAGAATTATTAGGAAAAAAGGTAACTCAGGAGCCCATTGGGCTGCTTGTTGATTTGGAACGACATCAGCTACTTGTTGCAGTGCCTGGTGAGCTTCTGATGTGAGCTTCTTAGGCGACTGGAGATCTGGTTCCCCTTTGCGCAGTGCAAACAATGGGCTCAGATCTGCATGTGAAATTCCCTGTAAGGGATGAACCAAATTAATTGTCCCCAAAAGCTTCTGAGCATCCTGTGGTGTATGACAGTCTGAATTTGCAAAGGCTGAGGGGAAATAATCTGAATCCTAATGTGCCAGCCATGGTATTTCCAAGGGGGTTGACACTGAATTTTTTCAGGAGCAACATAAAGTCCTGCTTGAATTACAGCAGTAATGACAAGGGCTAAGGCTTCCTCCATCACCTGCTGCGTTTCTGCTGCTACAAGGATATCATCCACCTAGTGGTACAAAAGAACATCAGCCATATTTTGGTGAACGGGACTGAGAACCTTTGCAACAAACTACTGGCAGATAGTAGGGCTGTTTTTCATTCCCTGAGGCAAAAGAACCCGTGGTATCTTTGCAAGTGTGCTTGCATGTTCATGCTTGGAACAGAAAAGGCAAATTAGGAGCATTGTCAAAATGCAAAGGAATATTGAAAAAGCAATCCTTTAAATCAATGATTGTCAAATGCCAATCTAAAGGGATTGTGGTGGGAGATGGGAGTCTAGGCTGCAAGGCTCCCATGTCCTCCATGACAGCATTAATTTTTGGGAGGTCCTGTAGGAGGTGCCATTTGCCAGTTTGTTTCTTAATAACAAACACAGGTGAATTCTAGGGGCTGGTAGAGCGAACTGTGTGTCCCTTTTGGAGTTGTTCTTGGACAACTCAGTGTTCAACAACTCAAGTTCAGTGAATGAGCGCAATTTAATTAATGGCAGGGGCCATCGATCCACCCACACAGGGTGATCAGTTTTCCAGGTTAACTTCAGGGTGTCGTGCACCTCAATGGCCCCTATTAAAAATCAGACTGAATTTTGAAACCCCATTGAGAAACTATATCTCACACCCCCACAACACCATGGGTACAGGCAAAACAAATGGCTTTACAGAAGCTGTGTGCACCTCTGGCCCCACTGCCTGAGTTAGGTGGTGGCTTCGATCGCTATGACTGCTTCCCCCAATCCCTGGAAGGGGTTGGGGTACTTCTGTGAGGACCCAGGAAGGAGGCCATTTAGCCTGAGAAATGACAGTCACATCAGCTCCAATATCTAGGATACCTGTAAGCATTATGTGATATCCCTGTAACCTTAGGGTGCACTTACAGGTAGGGCAGTTATTAGAAATTGCTTGTACCTGTAGTATTTCTGGAGTTCCCGTTGATCCAAAGCTCCCCACCCTTTCTTGATAGTTTCCCTTAGTTAGTGAGTGTTGATGTTTGTGGAAGAGGAATCAATTGTGCAACACCAGTCCCCTTAGGGACAGTACAGGGTGCGAAAGCAGTCCAGGCCATAATTTTAATTTCACCAACAGAGTCTGAATCTATGACTCCAGGGACAACAAAAAGCCCTGATAGGCTGGTGGAAGATGTCCCTACTAACGGAACACTTTTCTGGGGGTCCAGTAGTCCAAAAATTCCTGTAGGGAGTAAATGAACAGAAGAATCAAGTAACATTACTGTGTTGGAGGTTGCCAGGTCCAATCCTGCTCTGCCTGCAGTTGCTGGGTGAAGACCGGAGGTGATCCCTGCTGTGGCACCTGCTGCGGTGGCTGTTGTGTCGGCTGGGCCATTTGTGTCGTAGCATGTCGCCATGCCGTGCTCCTGCTCTGGAGAAGCAGGATCCTCCAGATCGTGCTTGATCTCCCTGGATTGGACGACCTTCAAAATCATACTTAGAACGACATTGCTTAGCAAAATGTCTCCCTTTACAACACCGGGGACATATATGCCAGGAGCCTTTGCTTTGGACCTGCTCTAAGCAAAACAGCCCTTTTTCAGATGGCCGGGTTTTCCACAACCAAAGCATTGGTTTGGTTCCCCCGAGGGGCCTTTAAGGGCTGCAAAAGCTGCAGCCATTCCTGCAGCCATGGTTTCAGATGGATGCTCTAGTGCACCAAGGCGATTACAATCTTCTATCATTTCTACTAGGGTTCGATTTTCATTCGTCAGGGACTTAAGCAACTTTTTACAGTTCCCATTTGCATTCTCAACTGCCAGCTTTAAAAGCAAAGTTTCTTGGGCTGGCTCATTGTCTATCTGCCGTTCCAGGGCTTGCCTCAGTCTGTCAATAAAAACTGCATATATGGCTCTCGTGCTTCTTGAACTGTTTGTAGAAATTTTCTGAGGCATCCTTGCATCAGGGACCTTTAAAAATGTCTTTCTTGCAGCCTCTCTTATCCCCTCAAGGGCTTCTTTTGGGCATTCACAAGCCTGATTGGAAGGGTCTGTGTAGAGTCCCTCCCCTGCAAGGTGATCCAGTGTTAAAGAAGCTAAATCTCGATTCCTGTGTCCAACATAAGTCAAAAGAAGTGCCCGCAGACCCCTTTTCCATTCTGCTTCCCACAAAGTACACTGTGCAAAGGTCAACATCAGCCCCACAGGGGATCCAGAGACATGGGGGTCTCATTAAATGTGCAGAAAGCCTATAGAGCTCAACAAACTCCTGAAATACGGGGACCCAATGCTGTGCCTGGTCACCGTCCACCGTAACTCTTTTACCTCCTGAAAAGACAGCTGCTCCCAATGGGGGCTATGCCATGATATATAACAGGGGCCATGATCTTAACAGACATCTCCAAGTCTCCCACAAGTAAGGCTTCCCTTTTTAAACGGATCCAGTTTTCGTGTGGGTCTGGGGGAAACAGATCTGGCTCATCATCAGAGTCTATGGAACCAGGATCAAAGGGGTCTTCTTCATCCTGCCTCCCTCCATTCCTGGGCAGCGGCCGGCAGCAAAAGCTGTCACCGACCGTGGTGCCACTGCAGGTGTTAGATGAAGTGAATCTCCCCTTGCTGTCTCTCCCTCTTTTACTGCTGCACGTGGTACGGAAGTGATGGGGAACAAGAATAGTTAGGGTTGTTTTGGCACCGTTCAGATGACTGTAATTTTGCTTTCCTGGAATCATATGCATAATTACCTTACAGTTTTTGAGATATTATTAAAGTGTGAATGTAGCTTGAAAGTAATAAAGAATGTAGATGTTCAACTATAATGCAATTCAAGAAATGGATTACCTGTCAAATACTTTATTTCCTGCAAACTGAAATGTGAACATTTCTCATCCTTTTCTTACATCTGTGCTGCCTTATGATTAAAGGCATCGAGGTATGTCTTAAATAATTCTCCTTTAATTAAAAATAAAAATCTTTTGTGATTATGGAAAATAGTGCACCATACACTGAATACCCAATTATATCAGTCAGTAGTTCTTCCTGGAAAGTGGCAAGAGCTCAGCATTCTACTTTGGAAAGTTGTCATTATGGCAAGAGTTGGGCCCATGGACAAGCATGTATTTCCTTCAGAGAGGTTTATCCTTTCTGTGTATCTAGATCTAGAGGCAGTCTCTATGGACTGACGAGTAGTATTTTGCCACAGAAGATTGCAAATCCATTTACTGTGGTTCCATATTATTAATCCTTGTGAACTTTTGTGATACCCAACCTGCCTGTATTGAAAATGCTGTAACTGCTGTCTTAACTCAAGTGCATATTTGTGATTCTCATTTAAAAGCCTTGTCAAAGGTGAATTAGACTCCAGTGTGCTAAAACCTATTTAAAGAATCCCCGAAGGCATTTATGTGGCAGACTTTTTAAAGCCACATAGATTTGCAGAGAAGTGGGCTCTCTTAAAGAAGGTGCTGTAATTGATGTATATGTATATATTATTTTGTTTGTAGTACAGCTTTGTCCACATGTGCAGATGATGGGAGAAGAAAAACGTGAAAGTCACATCCCACTTGAAAGAGCTTTTGATCTCGTGGGACTCCTACACACTTCAGTGATAAAACCACAGTTCAAATAGGTTTGGCAGAGTGTCAGCACCGGAGCTGGGATAACGGAGTTTTACATTCTCAGAGTACCATTAAGTACTGTTGGATCTGCAGCTGTTTTTTAATGCATCAGCTCTCTTTTAATTCCATGACATGTGTGATACCCCAACCACGCTGGCCCGTGGTTGAGTCCTCCTGTCTGAAATGCAGGCAGTAATGCATAATACTTTTCCTAAGGTGTTCCGTGTTTTTTTTCTCTACAAGTGAATTTGAGACAAGTGTCATGCTACTGAATTATGTGAACTTGATCTTAAAATTGTAATTGGTCACCATACCTATTCCTTGCTTTTTTTTCTGATTCTTTGCTTTAATATTAGTATTGTTATTATATTCTAAATATTATATATATATAATATTCTAAAGCAGATGATTCATACAATTCAGAGATAGCCCTACTGATCAGCAGAACTTGTCATCTCTGTAACAGTAATGTGAAAATTTCTTTCTGTGAAATGATAGTGAGATCAATATAATGTGAAGTATGTGACAGTTCTTTAAGTGATCACTTCACTAATTTATGTACTTAAGCGATTAATCTTGGCCAGTTCTTACACAAAACCAGGTTTAAATCCAAGCTGGATTTTTTCTGCATCTGGGGCAGTGGTGCGTGACCTCTGTGCTCCACAGCAGTGTTTTGTTCTGCGGTGTGACAAAGAACCCCTCTCCTCCTAATAAGCAGACCTACTTGAATAGTTTCTCTATGCTTAAAATTAATCTCAGTACTCACAGATGAACTTCTCTAAATTAATTTAGTATTTCCACTGAGGTGGATGACAAAGCAGTACATAAAGACCTCTCAAATGTAAGGAGCTTGTAGACAGACTGAACTGTGCCCTGATGCGGTGCCAGCCGATTAGCTGAGAGCACCCTTGTTTGCTGCTGCTTCCAGTTTCCTTCAGATTTCGTATCCGGTGGCAGCAAGCAGTGGTATTGTTGCCAGGCCTCTGGCTGTTCCTGTACTTTTTCCAGTTCTCTCTTTGTCTTGCTAAGGGAAAGAATTGCAATCCCCTTTTCATCCCTGAGGAGTCTTTGCTTCCCCTCTCCTACACCTTCCTGCCTTGGAGCTGGCTGAGTTTTTGCCCTCACTGTGTTCTCTCAGAGTTGTCAATGCCAGTCCTGTCCTGGTCACTCCACGCCCCAGCTACCCTTTGAAAACCACCCTGGTCTGAGTGACCAAAGCCTTCACGTAGACTCGCAAAAGATGTTGCTCCTGAAAGTCTTGTAATGAGGCTTATGGGCAGGACTGAAAGGAATGTTGTCCCAGCTTTTATCACAAAGGGCCAGTTATGGTTTAGTCAGCATGAACAAAGTCTGATACCATTAACAGTCCACTGGTTTTCAGGCAGACCTTAAAATCCAGGAAATTTTATGATCCATGCAGACATGAAGTTAATAAAATGAATGTTTCATTTTTATTGCCTGTGCTGTATGAGGATGGGTAATGCAGGCCAAGTGCATGGCAGTGCTGCCCTCTGCAGCCTCCTGTTCTGTGGCCGCAGCCATCGTGGAGAGCTGTCTTAGGACAGCTCTGCCCGGGTAAGGCTGGAAAGCTTCCCACCCTCAGCAAGGGCCTCTTAATGCTCACTCCTGTTGTCACCCTGCTGATGTGCTTTCCCAGGGCAGGCTGTTGTACATGCCAGTGAGCCTTTCCTGGTGCTGCTAGGCAAGCTGGACTTGTCAGGTTTTAAGGATGCTCTAACCCTTAGCCCATGTTCCTCCCAATTATCAACGCAGACCTCTGGTGAGTGTGGTGAGTAGGTACCCTCACACACAGTCACAGCTGTGTCTTGCTCCCTGTTCTTTGAAAGTTTGCACTTTTTGTGCCTGTCACCTGTTCTGGCAACCCATGGCAAGAAGAATTAATGGTTTATAGATGGCACATTTTTGTAGAGTACACTTCTTTACTTGAACATTTTTGAACATTTTTTGGAAAATGGATGCTATGTCCTTAGTGTGGTTTGTTCATTTATCTGGACTGTGCACTAGGATGATGTTTTGAAGAAGAGGAGGGATTTCTGTATATTTTTCACAGCAGGTAATCTTGAGTGTGCTGAAGGTGAGTAGTTAAACCTGTTGAAATAGCTTTGAAAGAGCCAAACAACATTTTCCTGCTCTATTTTTGTTTCTGTATTGGATAATCAAGTATATTGAATTCGTTCTGGCTCTCATGTGAGCAAAGAAGGTGGTATTCTATCACCAGATACACTTGGTCACCTCATCTGTATCTGCTGGTGTACGTAGTTGGAGTGATCACTTAATGTGCCTCATTCAGCTCCAGATGCTCTTCTAAATGTGAAAGTTCTGTGTTTAGTCTTAGTTACAGTGTCTACATGAAGTGAAGTCATCCTTGATTTTCTCCATTGTGAGTAAGAAGAGAGTTTGGCCTTGGTGTGATTAATTTAAACTTATCCCAGCAACATAATCAACTTCCTAATGAATTACGCGAAGTCCCACAGTTGTCCGCATGATGACTTGGAAGAATTGAGCCAAGCCTTGGCTTCCAGGCTGGGGAATTCAGTTTTAATCCATCCATCATGTCCTCACTGCATGTTTCTCAGCAGAAAAGCATTCAGTGTTTCTTGACTTATTGCTCTTTCTTGTGTGACTGTTATTTGTCCAGAAATGAAACATGAGCAAGGATAATCTTTTTGGGAAGCCAGTAGGGAAGCTCCAGAGATGTATTAAATTTAGTAAATGGAAATTTACCGAAGTAGGATGCTGACTACAATTTTGGTATTGACTTGGTTATTCTGTACTTTCAGTTGTGAGTACAGCTGACAGAGAGAGAAAATATGTATTTTGGTAGCTAAAATAAAACCATGATGCTGTGTGCTGGAAAGACAGGGAAGGACTGATTCCATATATTATGAGCTATGTCAAAGTAGTGTGTCTCAGCTGTGCCAGCATTTTGCCAAAGTGAATCATCCCATTCAAAAGTCGCCATTGAGTATGAAGCAGTCCAAAAAATTGGAGAGTTTTTCCTTAAAATGTTGCATCAGGTCCTGTAAGCAAAACTAGCAAGAAAGCAAAGGCAGTGAATGCTTAATACAATTTTTCACTAGTATAATCTCAAAGCTGGCAAGTTACAAAAGGAAGCAGGTGATTGCGTACTTGAGGATAGACTCTTTTCCCTCTCTCTTGACAGCCATATATATGTCTTTAATTAATGTTTGTATTACAAGAAGAGAAAATAAATATATAAATAGTTTCTTCAATTTGCATTGAAATTACAGATTATTTTGAAATTTGAAAACCTACTGATTTATGCAAACAAAAAGCTTTCATATATAAATATAAGTTTGTTTCAGTGGGTTTCTCACTTTCTGCTCACTTGATTTGTATAAAATGCTTTCCAGTTGCATTTCTGGTAGGCACTTGTACTCCGAAATGCTCTCTGTGCTATTTTATAGCTAAAAATAACTTAATGCTACTGTGTCAATGACAGCGTAGGTGTCTTGTTGTCCAGGGTTGCTTGAAAATTGGAGAGTGTTTGAAGCAGTACAGAAGCTGCTGTAACCATTAGGTGGGATGAACAGCTAGAGCTCAAAAAAAGCTCAGTCTGACTGCTAGGCTGAATTTCAAGAGGTGTTGGCAGACAACAGCTATAAAGCCCAGTTCATCCCTATGTACAAGAAAAAAATAAATCAAGGTAATCAGAAAAAGCCCCCCTTCTGGAAGGTGCTGGTAGTTCAGCCACATAGCAGATGGAAGTAGTTAATGGAATATAAGGACAAGAACTAAAGAGCATATTAAGAACAAAATTACAGAATCTGATGGTATTGAAGTGTATTCTTTAAGATCATGCCCATAGATGCCATAAGCTGCTAAATTAATTAAAACTTTTTTTTTTTTTTATATTTGTGCATGTGTTTATGTGCTGAAGATATTTTGCATTGTGAACAGTAATCAAATGGAAAATTATGCTTGGTCTTTGCATTATGTTTTCATAAATTTTGGATATCCCTTGCATCCCATTTGGATTAAATGGGATTAAACCTCTCTAAAGAACAGTTCTCTCCTTGTCCTTGATGGCTCTCAGTGATTAGAAAAAGAGCTTTAGAGTTGTGGTGTTAGAAAAGCTCACCCTGAGGTACAATACACTTCTGATTATTTTTTCCATCTGCAAGATGTCCCAAGAAGCAATGTTTCCTTTGTGGGCTTGTCCTCCTTGTGTTGCTGCTCAACAGACTGGTTTCTGAAATTCCTCTCGGCCTCAATGGGCAGTTCTCTCCGCTCTTCTCTGCTTTCAGGCTGTCTGCAGGAGAGCAGAGAAGCTTCCAAACTGTAAAATAAATACTGCTTCATAATTGCCATAGAACTCTGGGCCAATGACCAACAACAGGAATGGAACCTACACTGGTTCGTGCTGAAAGAGAGTGCCAAAAACGACCTTACCTTTGCTTTTTACGTCTCTGTCATACGGGATTTTCTACATCTAGGTCTCTCTAGGAGAATCCTGGAGGATATGCTTCCTCAGTTCCCAGCCACGACAAAGCAGCCAGTTCTGCTAAGTATCTCCAGAAGCAAGGTCCCTGACAAATGCCAAGTTTTTTGGGCTTGTGGTCCTCTGCCCAGCTCTAACACATCTTAATTCTGGAGCTGGCTGTGGCCTGCTCGCTTGAGCTAGTCCTGGTGCAGTGCAGGCTAGCAAACCAAGATGCAGTGGTGTCACAGCAATCACATGCAGTCTAAAGGGTAATTCTGGAATGGTGTTTTTGCTTGGGTAAGGAATACCATTCTCAGTCCTGAAACATGGTTTATGTTATTTATAATAAATAACATAATTGTTATTATTGTTTCTGTTAGTGCTGGGAAGAAGTTAGTATCTTACACAGAATTGTGTATGTGCAAGAATGGTGCTGCACACTGCAGTCACAGGATTCCTGTGACTGATTGTACCCCTGGGGATGTAGTTTCTTTACCTAGAATACACTTAGGACGTGCAGTCATTTTAGAAAACTTTTTCTTGAATATCTACGTATTAAATTTTGAATAATAAACTTCTACCTTGTGTTAATATATTTCAAAATTATATTTCAAAACTAGCCTATGTTGAAGAGGATGATTCACTCTTCTTTTCGAAGGGAAGTTCACCCTCACAGTTACTGAAGGTTACTGAATGTTAAGTGTTTGTTGTGACATTTGACTTTAATGTCCGTGTAGCTCTGTGAATACTTGGAAGTCTGGTCCCAAATGGCCTCTGGGCACCTTGGAAGTTGTTTTGATTTTTGTTCTTTTCCCATTCCACTATTAAACATTTAAATATCCAGTGGTTAAGGTAAATCTTTCAGATGCTATACTGTGCTAACAAGTATTTAACCCATGTGATGTAAGGAAAAGAAACATAATTCCTAAACTGAGGAATTTAACAATCTTTTGGAAATGTTTTACAGGAGGCTTCTTGTAGATTTTGATTTTGTTATAATGTTTTAATGTTCTGGCTACTGATGCTGCCTCAGGAAAACTGGAGAATGCTGTAGTCAGGCCTGTCTCTGACTGACCCCATTTCACAGACAAGTAACAGAAAATCCAAAGAAGAAAGGCTATCATGGAGGGGGAGAGCTTCCCTCCAGACACCCAGCCTGGGGAGCGAGGAGATCGTGCAGCTCCATGGATGCAGGCATGGACTTGTCAGAGGATCTGGGGCTGCCACTTCCCTGTGCACTCTGAGGGGCAGTCCTGGATCTGTCTTTGGCAGGCTGGATGGGATTGAAGTCTACTTCAAACATACTACAAAAGATTAATTGAAAATAAGCAGAATGGTAGAGCTGGAGGGAAAATGACAGTTCTCTGGGGGCACTAGGATCAGGTTTCAGCCTCCTGTGCCCCAGCTCAGCTGGAGTTCTTATTCTCTGACATATTTGCAATATAAATAAAGCTATGTGTTTAAAAAAAAGTGTGCACTATAGTGCCCAAGACTGATTAAATTTTAAGAGCAGATTTACAGAGCAAACTAAAATAGTTCTTGCCTCTTCTTCTGTTGTGTCTCTTCAATCTTCTTGAGAAATTTTTACATTGAAACACACCACATTAAAAAAACAATCCCAAGTGCGATTGGAGTCTGTCCCAGTTTACAAGGTTGGAATGTTCAGCAAATTGGTTGAGTTATGCCAGATTCTCTCAAAGACAGTGGGATTTAGGCTTGAGTTTCTGAGTGAACTAGGTTAACTGTAAATATAGGCTTTTTGTTGTTGATTTTTTTTTCTGTGGAGGTTTAGGTTGAATATGAGGAAAAGGCTCTTCACCCAGAGGGTGGTTGGGCATTGGAACAGGCTCCCTAGAGGAGTGGTCACAGCTTCAAGCCTGTCGGAGCTCAAGATGAATTTGGACAAGACTCTCAGGCACATGGTGTGACTCCTGTGCAGGGCCAAGAGGTGGACTTGATGATTTTTGTGGGTCCCTTCCAACTCAGAATATTGTCTGATTTTATGACCTGAGATTGGTTGCCTCTTGCTTCAGGTTGCAGAGGGATGGAAACAGAACTTGAATGAACAGGAAGGCCATGCTGTGATTATTTCTGGTCTTTGAACCACTTCTCTTTTCATGTACTTTTGTAGTAAGTGGACAGATTTATCAGGACTTTTTCTGGAAAGTCAGTATTTATGATCTGAGAAGCTGCAGATATGTTGGTCTCTGCTGCTACACCTCATCTATCAAATACATGAAAATGTTTGGCAAAGTTTACTTCTCAGTGGAGATGAATCTACATTTTTATCAGTACTGCAAAGCTCTTCTGCTGCTGCTGCTGCTTCTGCTTCTTCTCTTCTTCTTCTTCTCTTCTTCTCTTCTTCTGCTTCTTCTGCTTCTTCTGCTTCTTCTGCTTCTTCTTCTTTCTTCCTCCCCAGAAAGGAATATTTGTAACAAATCAGAATCCTGTCACAAAGCTGTTCTGTGGTTTAGCATCTTGCAAGAGAGTATTTGTTCTTATGTTTAACTGCCAGGATTTCAGTATTTACGTAAGAGACAACATTATAAAAAACAAAACATGCAGTTTCATTAATGTTGAGGGATGACTTAGTTGTCAACACACAGTGCATTTGTGTCAATCCTACTTGTGACTGGCTCACTGATTCCAGTAATAATTTGCCCAAATACTCCAAAAATCTTACGATCTCTTTTTTTTTGGATCAGTTGGAAATGACCTCTGTCGGGAAAACCACCATTTGGAATTTTGCAGCATTACTTCTGACTCCTGATCTCAGTGGCAAAGTTCCCAGCAACTTAATATAAACAAGAAGCAGCCCAATTATGACAGGATATTTTGGAAAATACTGCAATACATTGAAATGGGAAAGAGGATTTTAGGTTGAAAACTACTAAGTATCACGTTTTAATTTCACTGTAACAGCTATGTTTAACCATCCTTTTTCCCCATTTCCCCTCCTGAATGTTCTGGGGGGGGGTAAAAGCATTGCAAGGACTTGAGTAACAGCATGTGGTCAGGAAGCCTGTTCCAGATTTCCAGATTGCATCCAAAAACTTTATATGTAATAAGATATACCACAGCTCTGAGAGTATGTTCTTAAGTGGAAAATCAAACAATAACATTGGAAGCTAGTCTGTTGTTCTTTGTGTAGCTTATTGTATTGTAGAACTCCATAAAAGAAGAAACCCACACAGCCATGCCTTCTCTAAGATGTTCCTTACCTGTAATTTATTATAATAATAAAAAAAAAAGGGGAGAACTCTTTGCTTGAGTTACCTGTGAAATGTGTTGACCTTTAAATAAGAACAGTATCTACAATTTCACTTTTGGTGGCTAGAAACTTTCTCCTGAATTGACTTAGAACAAGGTTTGCAAAGATCAGGTCCTGTTTCAGCGATAAGCAACACAGTTTTAATAATGATATGTTTATATTCAGGAGAAGGGATGTGTGTGTATAAACAAAAGGATGTATATAGTTGGTATTGTTTATTTATATATGTAATGATATGTTTAAAAACACTTTTTCCTTTTTGAGGTCAGAATTTTTGCCTACTATAGAAAAAATCCATCTACAGGGGTGATTGTTTTCAGAAACGTCAAACAAGCAGTGCAACATCACAACTCTTCCACTCCTTCCCATATCCTCTATGCAGGCATCCTATTGGGAAGTTCTTTTCCCTTTAATGAACATTAGTGAATAGTGTTGTACATAGTGTAAGATTTATAGTGTTAGATTTATTCTACAGAAAGGGTTTATTTTCATAAAAGATGAACTTTTGCATACTTGTCATTATATAGAAAAAGACATTTTAAAACAAGCAAGAGTGGTATCACCTTTAAAAGCTTTTGTCAGTTAGAAAAATGCCACTTCAAAGACAGCGTGTAGCTGTTCTTTACCTTTTTTGCTTGTATTTGCTAGAATTCAACAAGATTCTGGCACTGGAAGAATTTTATTTTGGAGGTTTGGTGATGGTGAGGAGGGTGATTGCATGTTTTCCCCTGATATTGCAGGATTGAGGGGGGGGGTGGCTAATAAGGAAATGTAGATATTTTTGTCCTATCCTCTATCTAACCAGCCAGCATATTTGACAGTGTTCTGCATATTATGAAATCATATTAGTACGTCCCATGAGGCTCAGCCAAAGATGAACTTTGTGTTCCTTTAATGGCAGGAAGCAGAAGAAAAAGGAAAAGGGCATTCATGTACTAATGCTTCCCATTCTGAGCTATTTTTTTTCCCCTCACAGATGATTTAGTGGTGTAGCCACTTAATGACCTCAAATAGCACTAAAATAAACAGCTGCTTTCAGTACTTTCTAGCTAATGCAGCCTATCAGTTCAACGAGTCATGGCAGAGCGATTAGATTCACTTCATTACTGATGGAGTAACTGGGAGACTGCAGGCAAAGGTGTTTCCAAGAATGGCAGGCAGTTTAACATCAACCTGATGTCTCAAAAGTCCTGGATGCTTTTCAGTGGATTTTTTTCTCTGGAATTAGAGGGAAGAAAATCTGGGAGTATGACTAGCTTCTAGCTTCTGAGAAGCACTGGCAGTAAATTATGATACCACCCTGAGTTTGTACTGTACTCTTTAGATCTTGGTCATCTTTGGAAGCTGCTTTCTAGAGGGGCCAAGTGAAGAAGGCACAGTGAATAAACTGAAGAAGACAGTTTCAGCTGGGGAAGTGTCTGGGTAAATAAGGTCTAAGTTAAGCAGAAGGCTTCAAGACCTTCCTCTTTCTCAGTGCCTGGGAAATTTCTGCACTGCCTGGGAAATAAGACTGCTCAAGGTTTGGGAAAAAAAAAAAGGTAAAGAAATCTCTAGCAGATATATATGCTTTTGTTCTCAGAACTCATGAATGCTGGAGCCAACACTTAGTTGGTGAAATATGGATCCTGG
>WAAG01033076.1:13416-33080 GCA_013390105.1 Tichodroma muraria
TTATTTTAATAGGGAATTGGATTTTTTGTTGCCGTTGTTTTTGTGTCTTGGTTTCTTTATTTTTTGCAGAAAATAATTCACATCAGTAAATGTGCTTTCATCGGTTTGTATCCAGGTTATCTAAGCTTCAAATCCATGTCCATGAGCATAAAATATAGGCATAGTTTTATTGTTGAAATAGTGGCGCTTTTTTTCAGTAAAAAAAAAAATATATTTCTAGGAAAAACTTACCTTAAAAAGAACTGTATTCCTGTACACTAGGAAAATAACTGGCAAGGAGAAAATTATTGCAGGCTGACATTTAAAGAGTTATTGTGAGTTCACAAAAAAAAAATAAGAAAACTGATTTCTATGAAGATGCCAAAATGTCAAAAAAAGAAATAGTTATACTCAAATACTGTTATGTCAGCATTTCCATTTTGTCTTTCCGGGTTTTGTAGGTCATATGTAAAGGCTCACTCACCACTAAACTGAGCTTAGGCTCTTTATCACATGTAAAGAAATGGAATTGTCTTTGGATCAGACAGGTTGAAGGCATCTTACCCGAAATATCACTTTAAGTTCAAAATGAATCCTAAGGAAAATGTGTTCTGTGGATTTGCAAAACAAGAGTTTATTGATGTGTGATTTTTTTTAATAGGGATTTAATCTCTTAAACTGTCATTCCAGACCTAAATATATCCAGGACTGAAAAGTTTTATTCATGGGCTTTTCAAAAGCATTAGACAGATTGAGTTTTGGATCTGCTTCTTCCCTTGGAATAAATTTTCTGATGTCAATTCCGAGGGGTTTTCCCTTGACCAACGTTTCAACTGATTACTGGCAGTTAAGGGATTGACAGAGATGAGTCTTTTTTTGTTGGACTTGTGAGCATTTCTGCTCCTTGGAAACTCTGGCATGCTGCAAGAAGGGATTTTGCTCTCTCTCAGAACATTTGTTGAGTATAAACTGCCAAACAGGTAATTCTGGAGAATTCAAATCTTCCAGGAATGGAAATAATTTTTTGGTATAATACAGACCTAGAGGTTTGAACTTGGTGGCTTCCAGCTCTTCATCAGTCTGTATGACACAGGCACCAGAACCTAGAAATTCCAAAATTCCAGTAAAGGCAGGAGCTTTGGAGCTCCAGACTGGGAGACCTATCCTTCAAACTTGGGAATGTTGGGAAAATTCCAGCCTCTGAGTAGGTTCCTAAGTGTTGATCTCCAAAGAGCAAAGTCTTCTGCGCTCACAGGGAAATTCTCATCCTCCTCCCTGGGTGACCCAAATCCAAACTCGAGAGAAAGTGTGTTCTTCTTTATCCTAAAAGTCCCCTAAGTCTTTTCTGAGACTATCTCTCATTTCTGTGGAATAAAAGGAAAATTACCTGTGTTCAGTAGTACTGGATAAGGCTGCAAGAAATGGGATTGAAGCTGATGGAAACATCTGTGCTGGCAATTCCAGTAAGCCTGAGCAGTATTATTAGGATAGTGGTAATATTTAATTTTTGGAAAATGGTACTTCTTTAAAGAAATACTTATGTTAAACAGTTTTTCCACCTTCAGCTAGGTTTAATACCCTAAGATAATGAAAGTTCATTTAAAATAATCTCTAAAGCAGATTGGTCACCTTATATATTAACCACATTATTAACTGTCACAGTTCCTCTGACCGTGACACAGTAGCTTCAATTTTGCACTCATGTAAACTTAAATCTGGATTATTGTTTTTAATATTATTATTATATGCATTGAGAAAGTCTCTAATCCCACAGTATTAGAGAAAAAAAGGCACAAGGACTGGGCATTTCTGTCGCTATAGTTTTAGTATCTTTTGCAAGTAAAACAGGCACTTTTTTTCACATTATATTCAGATATTACCTTTATCTCTAGTGTCTACATATCTGTGGCCAACTGACCTCAAATGTGAAAAAAAAAAAATTTAAAAAAATCCTGTTTTCTTGTCTGTCAGGAAGACAGAAACCCCAGAAAAATACCACATTCTTAGAATCACAGTTTTTGTCCTTCCAGTCTGGTTGCCAGCTGGGCCCTGGAGAGGCAGGGAAGATGGGATTGACAGAGCCCCAGCTATTTTCTGCACACAGTAGTTTGGTCCTTTAGAACCTGAGTTACGGACAGCAGTTCTTTCTCCTGGAAAATCTCTCAGGGAAAGGGAACGTGTTCCAACAGCAACAGGAGTGTGAATTTATGTGGGGGATAAGAGGACCGAGAAGGAGTCGTTTAGGTTTTATTATCAGAGGCGTCCGTGGGGAGGGAACCACCTCATCAGAATGCTCCTGAGTCTTGGCACGGGGCTGGGAAGTTCCATTCTTTATCCTCTTCTGGATGCCACGTTTCTGATGTGTCCCCCCTCTCCTGTCACTGCTCAGTTCAGGTTTAGCTCCTCCCAAACAGATCCGTGTGAGTAATACCTTACTCTGTAGTAGTATCCCACTAAAATACACCAGCTAGGGAGGAAAAAATACGTAGGGAGATGAATGCCAGGGTTTGTCCAAGAAAATGTCTAAACCACAGAGGAAGAATTAATGCAGAAGTATTTCCATTAATACTGAGGTCAATGTGCCAATTCCGCCGTCCACTCAGCATTTGCACTCATTCTCTCCTAGATTTTAGTTGCCCCAGCAAACTCTTCTAGAGTGCCAAACCAAGGAGGGTTACTGGTAATTTTCTTATCTGCTCCTGTTTGGAGGCTGGAGGCCTTTCTGTGGAATTATCCCATCCTTTATTCCTCGTCCAGAGGTAGCCAAGTGTTGCCTATTCAAATCTGAGACAAAAGCCTGGGACAGAAGAGCACAGTGCTCCAATTCCTGGTAGAGGTGTGAGGGAGAAACTGGATAATTGGTTAAAAAGTAATCTGCTAGCTTCAGAACCATCAAAGAATTCTGATTGCAGTGGTGAGGAGAGCAACCAAGTCCATCTGGCTTTCAGAAGAGTGGAAAGTGTCCTTCTATGCCAAAGCTAGTCCATAAATGTCTGGCTCAGATCCCAACTTTGTTGGCTCATTATAAGCACTTTTATTTGACCTTTTTATTAATGTCAGTGTTGTTCCAAGCACACACATGTCTTAGATTCTCAAACAGCAGGAAAATTGAGAGATGGTTTCATAAAAATAAATGTACAGCAGGTACCACTGTCCTAAAGGCCTTGTTAGAAACCAGTGAGAAGAGGTCACTTTGTGTGTCATCTGTGGATTTTTTGACTTGGGTGCCAAACAGAAAATGAATAGGTAAAAAAAAGGGTTGTGGCCTATTTAAAGTATTATAAGAAATCCCACCATATAATGTAAATACAAAATCATACTTAGGGATTATTTATACCTGTATAATAGCTTGCTAAAACAGGAAGTGGTTTTTTTTTTCTGGCAGTTCTATATCTGTCTTATGGTCTCTTACTTTACGATAACAAACCTATTGTGTTTCTTGGAAATTATTGTACATAAGGTTCTATGTCATAAAAATAGAAAAATCAACTTAGTTTAAAAAAAATGACCTTTTAGGAAGTTTTTTATGTTCATGATGAGAATTTGAGCTATGAGTGTGAGTTTAGATGTATTTAGATGAGCAGATAAATTCAGTCTGAAATGTCTTGATACCTGTAGGAGCCAAAATGAAATTAATTTTGAAGTGTTGTCATGGTTTAATCCCAGCCAGCAGCCCAGCCCCACTCAGCCCTTCACTCACTCTCTCGTCAGCAGGATCAGGGAGAGAATTCCAAGGGTAAATGCTGGAAAACTCATGGGTTGAGATTAAGACAGTTCATTGGGAAAAGCAAAAACTGCACACAGGCAAAACAGAACAAGGAATTAATTCACTTTTTCCCACGGGCAGGTGCTCAGCATCCCCAGGAGAGCAGGGATCCCCATCACACCTAACAGTGACTTGACAACACAAATCCCATCACTCCAAATGTCCCCTCTTCCTCCTACACTTTGTATTCTGAGCAGGATGTCAGTGGGATATCCTTTTGGTGAGTTGGGGTCACCTCTCCTGGCTGTGTCCCTCTGCACCCCCAACCTCCTCCGCGGGAGCATGAAAAGCAGGAAAGGCCTTGGCTCCGTGTGAGCCTTGCTCAGCAATAACAAAACCATCCCTGTATTATCAGACCCCAAACACAGCCCCACACCAGCCACTGGGAAAAAAAATAAGTCTGCCCCAGCAGAAACCACAAAACACAAGTGTGCATGGCTTAAAAGAACATTGTGATGCATAAAATATTCTATTTGTTTAATTTTTCATCTATAGGTCCATGTCTAAAATGAATGGGCAAACAAGAACTGGACCTCTGTCTGGGAAATTTTTTTTTTTTTTATTGCGGAACAGGGTGACTCAGGAATTTGCAGTGAATGGAGTTCAAGCCATTTCTCCAAATGTGGAGCAAGCTGGTAGTGATTGCAAGGCAGCGGTGGCTGCTGTGTGTGTCTGAGGGGCTGGGGGGCACAGAGGCCTGTGCGACAGGCCTGGGCACGGAGATGGGAACACCAAACCGCTCATGCTTAATGTAAAGTGACCTCACACAACCCGCTCCTGGCACTCTCAGCCCCAAGGCCAAACATAGAACGGGCACTGAGACAGAGCTAAACTTTCCACCCTGTGTAGCAGTGGCTGAAAAGCCACTTCTCAGCAGGGCGGGTAGCGAGAACACGGCTTTACTGCCGCCGGCCGTGCTGTGCCGAGCCTGTGGAAAAACTGAAGAGTGGAGCTTCCAGCAGCGCCAGCCTGGTACTCCTTGTAAACCCTTTCACATTCCACCATTGTGCTTGGTTTCTGCTGGGAAATGTGAGTCATCCCTACGGGCTTGCACCTCCACCATGGCTGACAGGGGCTCTCATCTGAGCACAGCTTCGCAATCCGTCTCCCGGAGTCAGAGGTAAATGCTGCTCAGGATGAGGTGGCACTGTTCAGAGGAGGGAATAAATCAACACTTTTAATTTATCTGCTAAAAACCCAGATAAAGGGGGTTGTCATGGACTGAGGGCTGGAGAGAGGCCAGGCTGAAATGGGCCCAGGACAGTGACAAGGTCTGGTCACAGACCCCCGGCCTGGCCAGGAAGCCCCTGGAGCAAGGACAGGGTCAGGTACAGAGACACTGCTGCATTAAGAGTACAGAAATCTGGCAGAAATAAACCCTCTTGCTTTCCACTTCGGAAATCCAACAGCTGGGTGCATCTGGGCTGGATTTCTGATAATAACCAACTTGGTTATGGGTCACATGCAGTAAGGATCCAGAAGCACCGACAGCGTGGATTACACCCTAATTTAGGTCTCATCCATGATCACAGGGTCATCAACACTGTGTTTTACCAACCCAACCCCGTAAGTCTGGTTGAATTCAGTAACTTTTACCAGCAGATTCACCAAGAGTACAACAGGTTTAGATTTATTTTGATTTATTTTACATTTTTTGAAGCAACTGGGTTTAGATTCTGTTAGATTGTCTTTGATAACTGGACTAGCTCTACAAAATCTGTGTGTAGCACCGTGTACAAGTGTTCCTGGGTACTCCAGCAGGGTTGGAGGAACAAATCCTACCAAAGAGGTGTTCCTGATTTGTGGAGGAGAGAGGACCAAGCCGGTCAAGTTGTCCGTGAGATGGTCAAATTGTCATCCTCTATCACTGAGGATTTCAAATACCAGTTTGTACTTTGGAGGGAAGTGGAAGTGAGACTGGAGTCAAATACTCTGATATTGATGTCATGGGGGGGCAGCCATTTTATATATAGTGAGGGATGTCAGAGTTACAAAGGGGGAGATTATAGAGGATGTGGGACTTGTGTGGGGATGTAACAGGAACATGAGGTCTAACATGTCTCCCACTTCTCCTGGCTGAGGCAGCAATAAGAGTCATCCAGCCTCCCCTTGCTAGCCTCTCACCCCTCAGCGTGTCTCCATGCCCACACATCCATGGCAAATCCCACAGAAATCCCTTCACCACAGCCCACGTTGTGTCTCATGGCTTTAGGTCTCGTTCCTACAGAGGCTCACTGACATCACCCAGACTCACAGGGAAAAGCTGCTTCCAAATTGACTCTCAGCTCAGGAAACCAAAACCTGGAGGCAGTCAGGGTCCTGTCAGAGCTGTGGGACTCTTAGTGAAACAAACAACTTGGAGCACTCAAACAAGTTTTCTCCTGGCCTTTTGTGTTTCGTGGATGCAAATTGTTACAGGCAGTGAGATCATCTTAAAAGGACTTTAACTTTTTCAGATGTTCCCAGTAGGGACCTCTGCTCTACAAACAACGCTGCTATACATGTCAGTTCAGGATGTAAAAAGTACAAAAGCAGTGGTAATTCCTCATTTGGTTTGGTCCTGGCCAGCATAACCCGTAGCATTTTGTGGTAAACAGCAACCTATGATTTACACCTTCAGTAACACAATTCTCGGGACATTTTAATGACGCAAATTCCCTTGGCCCAGAGGTTCTGGGATATATAATGCTCTGGTCAAAATCAGGATCCAAATGGGAAGACCTTTGTTGTGTAGTTCAGAACTCAGTGATCCAGATGGAGATAGTTAGGAAACAGCATTACTGAGAGTTTGGTCTGCAAAATATATGCAGCTCAATGGCAACTTTTCAGGCAGACTGGCATAGATTTCCTCTTTTTTTTTTTTCCCTCCCCCCTATAATTTAAGGGTCTCTGGCCTTACACAGAGGACACAGATTGGTCAATCATGCCTTCAGCAAAATTTTTGGTTTTCTATTGACCATGACTGCTAACTTCAAAATGGATTTTTTTTCTTTTTAACAGAAGTGTCTCCAAGGTTTCCAAAGACCTTTGCAAATTAAAGCTAAAAGCCTTATCTTTATTTTCTTCAGACACCAGCACCGTGCTCTTTCTTCTATGGCCCCCTTGAACTCCCCATCTGAAGCTTTCCTCTCCTTCCATAGATTTCAGACAGGAGATTCTTTTGTTCCTGAATGAACCCTATAAGAATAAGAAACCTTTTCATTTAAATGTGTTACAGTGTCAGTTATGTCTAGCATAAAGAGCTGCTTCTTTTTTCTAACATTTTGCATTGGTTTTCATGAAAAAAATACAACGGAGACATTACACGAGAAACAAGAAGTAATGAAAGAGTTACACAATATGGTAATGATAGTTAAGCCTCAAAGTACACAAAGTTTAATTTGGCTTGGATTAGCACCCCAAAGCTCTGGTCCCTATTAAAATCTGCATTTTAGACAAGAAATTGGACCGTGTATCTTTCAATAACAGAGTGTCTGGTTAGAATTACAGCCTGTCCTGGTTCTTGTCACACTGAAAATGTCACAGGATTAGTTTTCCACATGGAGAATTCCTCCTTCCAGCCCCAGTGTGATCTGTGTAGGATAACAGGATGCTGACTGAGGTTACACGGCAGTGGCTGTGTGTGCACGAGACAGGCAAGTGTACAGCCCACGAGCAAGTGGGATTGGACAACTGAAAAGTAAATTAAATTCCATGAATTTGTGTCATTGCACACCCTTAGAGCAGAGTTCATCTCATCATTTCAGGGCAAAGGTGAAGTAGTGGTCCAGGAGAGGTAAAACTGATGAAATCTCAAGTTCAGGGTTCCATAAAAATGTTTTGAGAGAGAGCGTAAGTTTTTGGTGTCATATGTGTCACACCCATCGCAGTGTCATCAGAACAGCTTGTGAGACTAAGCGTAGCAAGTAGCACCTACTCCTCATGAGGCACCCCAGAGAACACCAAGCTGCTCAGTTTTGGAATCACAGAATATTCTGAAGTGGAAGGAAGCCAAAAGGAGTCCAATTCCCGGCTCTGCAGAAGGCAGCACAAAAATTCCTTCTCTTCGCCCTCTGATGAAAATACCTGTCTCTGAGCACCCCAGACCTCGTGGCTGGACCACTTCATGCCTCTTTTCACATTTTCCCATGTTTCTCTCCCATCTGGGGTAAACATAAGACAGTTATCTTTCTCCTTTCACTCATCCCTGGAAAGGATTCATAGGGAAGATGTGATGTTCAGTAATGAAGATCGACAGGTTTGTGACTTGGCTGAACAAATTTTTTGGGGCCGGAGGAGGACTTGCCTCCTTCTTCTGCCTCACCTCTGTCCTGCCCATTCCCTACTGCCTCAGTGGGTACTGGAGAGGAAAAGAGGCAGGTGATTCCTGCCAAAAACTGCCCCCGTCTCTGCCTTGCCACTGTGCTGGCTGCTGAAACAGGAAATGCCAAACTAATCTCCAGGGCTGAGGCTGGAAGAGGAAATGGTTTTTATTAGTGGCCCAGGGCAGTAGGCCATGCCCCTCCCTGAGCTGTAACCCCACTTCACCACAGCAAATATCCTCCTCACCATCAGGGAAAATATGGAAAAGAGCCCCTCTGCATTGCCAGACAGCTGCATCACCTGGGACAGCTCACCCCTATTTCAAGTGAGACCAATAATCCTGAGCTTCATGTCTTTTTGGGACAGAGCCACCTACTTCAACAGCTGGAGCTGGAATTTCCCTGGCAGGATAAACAGAAGTGCCAGAAGTCCCTGGCAGGACACTGAGAGGATGAGCCAAGGCAAGTGGAAGCACGGCTGAGCCATCCAAAAAGCTGGCACGAGCCTGATGTGGTGCATGAGGGATTGGGATGAACCTCGCTCCTGCCGGGGAAGGATCCTGGAGATAACCAGTGGCCCTCTTTGGCCTCTTTTCCAATTAAATGTTTCCTTGATGTACATGAGTACAATTTACAATCTCAAATCGTATTTTAACACAATAGAATTTATGCTGCAGCAGACGTGAGTTGATCATTGCCATAATCCACTCCTTCCATTAAAACGCTAAAATTATCGTGAGGCTTCTAGACTTTTGAATACGTTTTAGTGGTTTCTTTTCCTCACACACGTAGTTCTGCTCAGGATCTGATCCCTGAGGATCTTTGCTCATCTCAGGTATCACAGTGATAATTACAAAGAGCTGTCAACAGCAGAAAGTTGTTTTCTGCTTTCGTTGCAATAATTTAGACTCCAACCCTACATAATTTTCTAGAATGTCTAGAAATTGAATGTCTAGAAACCTGCAACCATAACAGGACTTAGGCTCCCAAATTACATGAGACTCTTAGAGAGTTTCCATTCTATTTCTAATAATTGCATGATGTTAATTTCTGTTGCTAAGTGAATTCTTTAACAAGTTATATTTTTCTAGCCTCAGCTCATGGAAAAGGCACGAGATTTTAACACAGGACTCTCCAAATCTGAACAAGGTTATAGTTCACATTATCTGTGTATTAATTTAGACCAGCAGGTATCAAGCTGTACAGACTATTAAGTGCACAAAAAAATGCAATTTCCTTCAATTACTTGTTGCATGCAAAGACTGAGAAAGCAGGCCAAACTTTTCATTCTTTAATAAACAGTGAGAAATGGAAGCATCTCATGCATTAAAGGAAGGAGAAAATGTGGCACACGTATGTAAAATTTAAGGGAAGGAAAAAGGAGCAGCCAAAACTCAGATGAAACTCCAGTGAGGCTTTTTTCTCGGCTTGGATTTTTTTTATTTATATAGTGGGGTTTTTTGTAAATTAATTGTATGTCATATTATCAAGGTTATCCCTGAAAAGTGAGTCATACAATAACATCTGATTTGTCTTGGTTAGGTGCGGCCTTCCTGTTGGAGCTGGGGACTTCCTACTGCTCAAACAAAAGGGAGTGGAGCATCCTGTGCCAAAAAGTGAGACAGGAAGGGTCTGCTGAGATAGGATGAAACCATAAATGGAAGATAACCTAGACCCTGAAAGAAGAGGTGGTATTCTTATGTAGGCTTTTGCAAGGACATCTAAAGATTTTAGTAGACTTCAGATCTGTTCAACAGATTTTTATATAAACATTCACTCTCAAAATGTTTTATGTACTTTAGTTGTAAATGATAACCGGTGCCATATTTCTTTTTCTTAAACGTATATTTGACCAAATTATATCTCCTACAGTTGAAATTCAGCTGTGAGTTTCTCCAAGGAGATAGAAATCCATTATTTCACTCACATAACGAGTACTTCATACATGATTTAAGGGTTGCCAGAAGTAACCCAAACTAATTTGTTTTACACAAAGTCAACAGTCTTTTTTTTTTTAAGTCTGCCTTTTTTTTTTAGAGCTCTTCATAACCTGTTTGTCAAGCCTTTCTATTTTACAGCAGAAAAAGGAAACTATTCTACACTCTTTTGTTGAAGGTTTCACTTCTGTAAAGCAAACAAAGCAACTCCAAACCATGACATCATTTTTTGCTGTATCTAAGAGTAATCAGAAATGGTGTTCAGCCAATATTTGAAATAACACAGTCTGGCTGTCCTGTAGTAAAAATTGCAAGTTTCGTAAGACATGAAAGTGTTCGTTTCCCACCTTATCTGTGGACACACATTTCAGTCCAAGAGCTCCTTCCTTGCCAGGTAAACTTCAAACATGTCATTGCTTAGGGCCCTTTCTCCTTTCAGAAGAATGTGGATTGGGAAACGCTGAGAGAGGAAGATTAGTCAAGCAGAAAGTTCTGGGTTGATTAAATGAATCCTCTTTCCCAGAACAAATTAAGAATATGGGATAGATAAGTCTGCCTTTCCATATTTTCAGTGATAACAGACGTGTTCTTACATAACCTTGGAACGACGTGCATTGATCCATGCCCTTACACATTCACAGAGGGAGCAGCTTAGGAAGGTGTATCCTGAACCACAACAAAAAGAGGAGTGAAGTGTTTAAGAGTGAATTTGCCTTTTTTGACAGTAAAATCCAGGGCTGTCCAGCTTGTAGTTTACAGGCTGGACCTAACCACTGATATCCAGTGAATCACAAACCCCTCTGGCTTCAGGACTGGGGAAGATGCAGCCCTGGAGCTGTGTGTAGACTTGAACTGGGCAGTGCCCACAGCAAACACTGCTGCTCCTGGGTAAAAGCTGGACATAAAAAAAGATTGGGTCCTAGCAGGACACAAATGTGTGCACACAAATGTGTGCTTTGGGTTTGAGTCCCCCTCGGAGCTGCCTGGAGGCTGCTGAGCTAAGGGTAAGGTCAGGAAGGGAGGATAACTCTTGGTAAACCTGGGAGGAAGGATAAAAACAGTGCTATAGAAAGGAAAGGGTTTGAAGATCAGGTGGGTTTTGCCCCTAACTCCTCTTCTTTGCTAATTGCTGCCTCAGGACTTCCCTGCTAATTTCCTTTTACCTCATCTGTGGGCAGTGCAGATCTGCCTGGCCAATACGGCTTTGGGAGAGAAGGAAACAAAAAATTATGATGTTATCTTTCAGGCTGATTTGATCCCAAAAGACCTCTTTTTCTGTCCCCCGCTTCCTTTTTTTCACAATGGGCTTTTTAAGTAAAAAGCAGGAGCCTTTGGTGGCCCAAACTCCTCTTCCCTGGGCACAGTCAGAGAAGGAAATCCAAGAAACTACACGAAGTGTCCTAAGTCCTATTTCTGATTTGCTGTGAAATATTTAACTGTTAAAACCCTAACTAATTGTGTTATTGCGTATTTGTCCAGCACAAGTTTTGTTAGTCATATTGTGGAGTGAGAGGTGTTTGTATCATCGGGGCAATTAGAAGTCCAGCTCTCCAACTCTTCAGGAGTTGAGTTTGCCTAATTGTGCTTCAGGCCACTGAACAAATCCCTCTAAATATTTGTTAATTGCTAAATTGTTCTGCTCTTTGAGACAGTAGAACCAGGGACACAACAAAAGCTCTCTTGTTGCTGTACAGAAATTTCTTTGGTTCTACAGCACCTCCCTTGAAACTGATGGAGAATGATGGAAAATGTTTACTAGGGAGCTGTACAATCCCTTCTGTGCAAATCCTTCTGAAGTGTAAATATGCCAGCACAGAAATAACATTTTTAATCTGAAGTATGGAAGTCTGCAGGTGAGAAAACTAGTTTGGAAGATATGGATGAACATTTTGATTGTTTTTCCTTGGTTGTTGCAATGCTCAGCCTGGCACAGGAACTTGTACAGACAGTTGGAAGCTGTTCCTGTTATTACCCCGAGCTGTTAAATGAGAGACGGCTGAAGAGCAAGTTTATATCTCCCTTTGCTCCAGGATGACAGTGACCTCTGGCAGAAATGTGAGAGAGATGCATTAATCACTTCATCAAGAAGTGCCAAAGTTCATTTGCTCGTGCCTGAGGGCCCGTCTTCAGTTTGGGTATCATCTGTCACATAATTTACAAACACAGAAAACCAGACAGCCTCCGTCTTGAATAGATTATGTTTTTGAATAGATGGGACAAAAAGCAAGGAGAAGAAATATTGCATGTGGGCACAACAAATAGCAATTTTATTTTGGTCTTTCCTGGGGTGAAAGGGTAAGAATAAATTGAGGGATGTGTGGGAGGGGTTAGAACAAGTAATCAAGCAGCATGAGGGAGATAACATCTAACAAAACCTGTACGAAATGCTGATGAAAACATTCTCCACATGTCTCTGCTTTGGCTGCTCCAACTTGAAACCCTTGTCTGGCTCCACTGCAAAATTACTGAACACTGTTCTTTGAAGAGTATGAAGGAAAATCGGAATTTCAAAATATTTCTTCCAGATAAGTCTTCTGCAAACTCCGTTTCAAAACTCTGAGGGCAGCCAGGGCCCAACAAATCTCATCAGCTCCTGGAGTAAAGGCCCTAAAAATGGGGGTCATAGCTGACTCCTCTGACATCAGCTCTGTTACATCATGAGAAGGGGAAACACAACACGTGGAGGCATTTCCCAAACTGGTCTTTTATGGTCACTTGGCTTTTTGGGGTTTGGTCCTTTCTTGAGGTACAAATCTTCTTCAGGTATTGAGCTAAACCAATACCAAATTCAAGCATTGCAGCTCTCAGACTGCATATTTAAAGCTGATGAAATCAGCTTGTGAGCACTTAGGGAAAAAAAAGAAAAAAGCAGTTTTACTAAGTCAGTGAAAAAATATTAATGATTTTACAAGCAGAGTTTGCAAGATTGAAGTGTGAGGAGGCAGAAATCATTGGCAGACACTTAATGCTCAGGTGGTTTGCTGCTACAATATCATTATTTCCTGTTATGTCAGCAAATTGTGATGGAGAATCACTGCAACCCTTTTGCTAGAATCAGAGCCTGTTAGGAGTTTGAAAATAGAGGAAAAGAATTCTGAAATGCCTAGCTCTTGATAAACACAGATCCTCTGTCTTTTTTTTTAGTTAAAAATCTACCAGTTACGCTGAGATTTTATATATAAAAAATTGAGCTGCTACATTACTTGTGACCCCACTTGTGAACTTTTTTTGTCACGAAGTCCAACTTGTGTAATTAAAGGCTGTAATTTTTCTATGATGGCAGTACCTAATAGCAGGTCATTTGCTTTAGGCATCTTGCTTGTATCTGCATGTCCTCAGTAAGTTCATTTCTCTTTGGATTGGCTATGCCAGCTTTTCCTGCTCCCTTTCCTGTAGGTAAAGCACAGTTAGTGTTTACCATTAGCAGGTTGCTAATGAAGGGCGGTCTGGAGGCCATGGTGGAGGATGGTGTTTGTTACCTGGGTGTTACAGGTGGAGACCGGGGCCCACCCACCCTTGAGGGAACCTGTACTCGATACCTGAAGGCCCGGAGATGGAAAATGTAGGATTGTAATGCTGTGGAGGCCTTGCACAGGTTTGGTGCCGGAAAACGGGCGGCAAACAATTCAGAAAAGCAGCTAAATAGCAGCTACTAGAATCTGATGTGCTTGCATTGCCTGTGTTTCCTTCCCTACAAACAAGAAGGCTGTGGAGGAGCACTGGAAATGAGCAGGTTTCCCTTCTCCTCCCCCTGCTTGCTGAGCTGCAGCATCGGGCTTTCTCTCCCCACCGAAAGCACCATGTGGTAAAGAGCTTCTGCAGACACTGCCCTTTTCTTCTTGTGGAAAAAAGGAGCTCCTGTTTTATGGTGGCCTGGAGGCTGCAGAGCCGCCTGCTGCCAGGGCTGCTCCTCCAGTGCTTTCAGCAATCAGCCCGGCTCCAGGAGAGGCAGCGGCCGAGCCCTGCTTCCCCTCTGCTTAACTCTGCAGCTCCTCTCCCCCTCTCCTTCCAAACCTGAGCACAGCACCAGCACAAAAATCTCTGGGAAGAGCCATCCTGAGCACAGCAGCAGCACAAAAATCTCTGGGAAGAACCACCTGCCCGGGCCCAGCTTCTCTCTTAAAAAGGAGCCTTTGCTTCACTTTTCCTCTCAGCTCCTGGGAAAACGTCAAGAGTGGATGAGTCACATGGCAGATCAGATCTGAGTAAGAGCTTTTTTCACTCGGCGTATGAACAAGTTTAGTGCTAACCCCAATGCTTAAACAAAAAGAGGCTTTGGTATTTCCACGGGGTTCGGAGCATTGTCAGCAGTTGCTGACATAAAACTTATCACATAATATCACAGAAACTGTTAGTAAAACCTTTTTTTAAAATTTATTTTCTATATAAGCACCAAAGAGATAAAATTAAAACCGCAGAATTCGGGGCTATTTCAGTTCTTAGTTTAACTTTTTTACCTTTTTTTTGTGCAATTCGGCACTAATGCACTTGAAAAAATATTTGACAAGATGAGACTTGCAGGCCATTTCAGGAAGTAGGTTCCAGGTAGGCCTTAAGGAGTTGCTGATCAGCTTTCAGCAGCAGCTGTTACTCATGCCTCGGCCACATCTCCTGGCACCAAGCTGCTGCTCAATCTGTCACGTTCACTTTTATACCAGATCCTGCTGAAAGATGGTTCCATGCTAGGGCCAAATGTTCAAAGACAAGGGATGAACACAGATGCTGTGGCTCTGGTTTGCTCCTCTCTAGTCAGCAGCTGATAGGCACCTCACGTCGGGCGTTTCCGCACTGCTTTAGATATTCACATTTTATCTCTTTGCAAGCCAGGTAAAAGCATGGCAAGTCCTGGCTGCTGTATTTAAGGATCATGGCCTCTGCTCTTGAAATGAGATATTAACACTCATAATGAGATATTAATATGTAATAATCATAAATGTGGCACTTGGAAAAAGATTGTAAAACTCTCTCTCCATTTCCATCCAAAAATTCCTGCTTAATAGTGACATGAAGAGATTTAGAAATGTCCTTTAGCTACCTAAACCTAAAAATCAAACCAGGCAGCTGTTTTGGAAATGTATAGAACATTCTGTCTTGACGGTTTTCTTCTGTGAGTGGACTGAGAGCTATTCTCTGTCTGTCTCTTGTTGAACTGGGAAGTGCCATGCTGGCAAACCTGAACTGCTCCACTGTGTTAACTGCATGTGTTATTTTTTGTATAAACTGAAGGCCTTTTCATTTTCCAGGCCTCCCCAGAATTAAATCCCAATCAATTCCCTATTCAAGCTTCCATGTAGTACTTGAAGACTAATTATTGGGCAGGTTCCATTTATTCAGTTTGGGGTTTTTTGGCATTTTCTAGCTTCAGGAGCACATATCTCACATGCAAGAAAATATCCCGAGGAAGCAACAATGAGAGGTGTAACTCTAAAAGAGATGACAAATCTGGAAAGGTATCAACAACATCAAACTTATTCTTTCTGTCTGTAGCACAAAACTCTGACCCAAAGAATCATGCTGGAGAAATGATTTTAGCATAATATTTTGTCCAGTTATAAAAATGTGATAAATCTTCTCCATCCTTTTCTTGTCATCTTGTTGTAATGTGGAACACCAGCACAGCCTAAATCCCCCAGGACAGAGTAAATTCCTCAAGCTGGATGCACTAAATTCTGATGGCCATACAAAGATGGTTTTAATTCACTAATAGAGCTGTGATCAAAAACTAAATCTCCCATTTTTACTTCCCATATTATCATTTTTATCTTCACCTCTCCCTCTCTCCTCAATGCCGATATGAAAAAAGGTGGGGCAAATATCAGACCTCATACAGAGCAGGTGTCTTTCAGAAGCTCTAAACCTGGAGATGCTTTTCTCATTAATATTAAGAAGTGAAAGGGTTCATATTTTGAACTGAACTTTTTTCAATACATCTTTTTCTTCTTGAAAATGTCCTAAAACAAATTAGCTGGGTTAAACAAATCAGATAGGTTTTCAACTATCTTTTATGTTTATGGTCTATTCAGTAAAGACAGAGAGCAGAAATAATTTTTATCCTTTCTCTTCTCCTCCCCTCTAAAAGGGAGGATTAAGTTGTCAGGTTTCTTTACAAATAAGAGTACTTTTCTTCTCCAGTGTTTCTCATTTGGGCACTTATAATTCAGATATGATTGTGTTTTTTTTCTCTGCTTTCTTCTGTACCAGATTCTGTCACGTGTCCCGAGTTTCTGTCCCGATACCTCTGTACCTTCATGCCTGTGCCTCTGTTATGTGATGAAATCTGGACACTGCCTTGTTTAATGTCATGTCAACCTGGAGGAACTGACTGGAATTTATGGCCTTGGGTTAATGCCTCTGCTTTTCACCTTCCCTTTTGGATAACATTCATTGCATCACGTGGAATGCGCGCCTGATCCCTCGGTGCTGAGGTTAACACCGTGGGATCCCGCTTGGAGACAGGGCTGGGGCTGTAATGTCCTTGCAGCCTCAGCTGTTTTGCTCTGGTAATTGTGCATACCCTTTCTGCCTCTGCTGTTTTGATCCCGCTGTTGCTATTGTTTGTTGGAGACCCATGCTGCCTCCGTGCCCAGCCTAAATTCCATTGTACCCACCCCACGGGCCTTTTGTGCAATGCCAAGCCAGCAAAAATCCTGGCATCCAGCTCCTTTGTTGCCCGAGGGAGGTATGTGGGAAAGGCAGCTCAGCACTCACTGGGGACAGGGACTTGGCACACGCTGCCCAGCAGTTTCCACTACACGTCCCTTGGGCTGAGACAGTTTTGCTTCAGGTGCTCCTACATTCATTTTCTGTGTTTGCCATAGAGTTCTGTTTGCCAGAACGGCAGAGGAGTGCAGCTGCTGGGATTTTATACCCTGGTTTTCACACTTCCAGCAGCATGTCCTACTAATGTGTTATTTGTATTACAGGAGTCCCCACAGGCCTTGCTCCACATCTGAATCCCATTGTTCTGGCGGTGTAAAAACAGAGGCAGAAACAGTCCCCAGCACAGAAAAACTTACAGCATTTTACTGTGACTAAAGGAGGATTTAGGGCTAAAGGAGGATTTAGGAGGACCTCAGCATCCAAGTCTCTGAGAATGTCTAAGACCTTCCAATTTTGAAGCACCACCATAGTCCTGAAAAAGGACAGGCACCAGGCAGAGGTCACAAAGGGTTATCTAAAATAAACAGAAACCACTCCATGCTGAACCATGTGCTCCTCCACAGGCTTAGAAATACCCTGAATGAACAAGCTGGAGAAAGCCAGACGAGTCCAGCAGAATGAGAGGAGAGGTAGGGCTGATTTTGCTGGGACAGGTTAAGGGAAGCCCCCAAAAGAAGCAGAGATGGCAGCTGGAAAAGGGCGGCAGCTCCTGGCACCCGCAGGGACTGTAAATTTCAGATGTCTGCACTGGGAATGTTTTGTGTTACTGTGCTCTCGACTATTAATATCAATGACATTTTTCTGTGTGATGGTTTCTCTTCCTGACTCACACAAATGAAGACGGGCCACACAGGATGTCTTCAGTTGGGGATTTGGCTATTTTGTAGCTTGCTTTCCCTTCTGTTTTCTCTCCCAGTTTTTTTCATTGGCTTTAGCAGGCTGTTAAATGGTGATGGGTTTTTTTTCTAGAAAACAGGTATGAAATAACCAAAGGCTTCTTAAGTGTAGGCCCAGGTCCTTCAGAAAACAGCTGCTATTCTGGTATTCTTGGTCCCTGCTTTTCCTGACCCATGTCTCTCTTAGCAAATCTCTGTGGGGCTCCAGGACTTTCCATTTTACACTTAGAATGTTGTCATGCTGTTGTCAAACAGAGAAAGAAAACCCTGTTTCCCCCACTTTGATTTAGGGAGATTAACAGTGAGGCACAGCTCTATGCAGAGTTCGTTTTCTTTCCTATCCGTGGATTTTTAGAGCCTTGATCTGGCCGGTGTGAAACCAAGTCTGTCACATAGCTGGAAGGCAAAGATGTGCTTTCTCAACTTCGAAAAAAATACTCTTGTTTTGCTTTTCTGTAATGTTATTTTTTGTATAAGTTACTCTCCAGTCAATATTTACTGCTGGGCTATGTTGTCCATTAAATCCTGATGGGGGGAGGGCTGGAGCCTGGAGCCTGCTGACAAGATCCTCATCTCAGGAACATTCTGCTGGCACCGGGGACGCTCCGGCGCTGCCAGAACGAAACGCAAGGCGACTCTATCGGAGATAGGTCACACAGTGTGTTTTGGATTCGATCCCCTCCATCTGTTTGCCATAACTATCCCCTCCTGCTCCAGGAAAAAGCTTTTTCTGGAGCGTGTCATCCTGCTGCTCTCTCCCAGCCGAGTGCTCAGATGGCCCCGAGCCGCTCCTGGGCCGCCGCAGCAGCTCCCAGGGCTCAGGGATGAGCTCACGGCTGCGGGAAGGGCAGGAACAGGTTCCAAAACAAAGCGCAGCACTGAAGACGTGTTAAATGTTCACATGCAGCTGCCTGTGTCGAGGCTTGTGGATGGGGGGCTTTGAGGCGTTCTTTTTTCCTTCTGTTTTGTTTCTTTTTAAGGTGCTCTGGAGCCGAGAGGTCTTAATTTTAGGGAAAGGAATATTGCAGAGTATCTTCATCCTTGGATTTCAATGGCCTATTTGAGCCCCATTCTGTTGGACATTTTGTTTGTTTGTTTGTTTTTCCCTTCCCAAGCAAGAGGTATCATTTAATCTTTTGGCCTTCCATGTGAAGTTCCTGACATAACCAGGTTTTTTCAGGTACCCTCAGGTACTTGCAAGACCAGCAAAAAGATAAAATTAATGACAGTGCAGAGACTGATGACAGACTGTGTCAGATCTACACACTACAATAAAGATGTGGCTGGAGTAGAAGCAAAGGCATTTGGTTAAGCACAGTATTTAAGAGAAGTTTGTAATTAGAGCCTTGTCTGCCATGAAGGCTCAGCTAGATAAAAGGTGAGTTTGTTTGCTGAGGGGTTTTCATCCGTTTCACCATTATATAAATTGATTCAGCTCAATAATAATCAAACAGTTCAATAAAATCTGCCATGGAAAACGATTTGGAAGCCTGATTTTGTGCTGCGAGATGCACTTGAGGATAGATGACACTGGAATGATACTAGTGAAGAAAAAGTCTAGAAAAACCATAGAAAATCACATAGGTTGATCCTGATTTCCTCTGTGTAATTTTATCCTGATTTCAGAAGTGAGTCCCCTCTGAAAAGTGAAGGTCTGCACATGATCTAGATCCCATACTCTACCTGAAGATTTAAAATGCTCTGCAGGGCAGCGAATGCTCCTCAAGCTCTATAAAAACCTGCTCCCTGGCAGAATCCAGGGCAACAGTCATAGGGACTGTTTATTTTTGTTTTATTCTAAGGCATAGTAATTGTTTGGCTTCCTGTTGCAAGACACCTGCATACATTGTGCTGCCCTACTGATCCAAGGCTGGGCTCTAAAGAGGCTGTTCCTGCCTGCTTATGTTTCCAGTTCCCTGGGCCTGTGTCTCTGCTGTTGTATCTTTCTCCCTATTGATTGTTTTTCCACTAATTTCACTGCTTTTGTTTTTCCAGAGCTGAATCATCGAAGTTTACATAGTCTAGAAAAATAGATTTCTAAGTCAGATCTTCCTTCCTAAGAGTTTGTTGTCTTGGGTTTCTTTTTCTTTTTTTTTTTTTTTTTTCTCCCCCACTTTTGCAATGC